>JADRCH010000059.1:5369336-5418553 GCA_019843965.1 Rhynchomys soricoides
CTCAGTGGTAGTATAGCTCAGTGGTAGTATAGCTCAGTGGTAGTATAACTTAGTGGTAAGCATGTACTTTTCATGCCCAAAGCCTTACTAGAATAAAGGGGCTGGGGGGAGACCGGGTGCAAGTTTTTATTTTTAAAAGTATTTATTTATTTATTTATTTATTTATTTATTTTTGGTTTTTCGAGACAGGGTTTCTCTGTGTAGCCCTGGCTGTCCTGGAACTCACTCTGTAGACCAGGCTGGCCTTGAACTCAGAAATCCACCTGCCTCTGCCTCCCAAGTGCTGGGATTAAAGGCATGCGCCACCACGGCCCAGCTGTTTTTAAAAGTTTAATCTCTCTGTCTGTGGGGTGGGAGCAGGAGTGTGCCACTGTACATGTGTTGAGGTCAGAGGACAATTTTGGAAATCAGTTCTCTCCCTTCGGCATGTAGGTCCCTGAGATCAACCCTGGGTGATTAGGTTTGACGGCAGGTGCCTTTACCTGCAGAGCCATCTTGCCGCAAGCCTGTGCTGTTCATTTTAACCTGAATGTGCAGTGAAGTGAGGCGCTGTCCACTGTGAGAGGAGCCAGGGGCAGCTGTGCAGGAATAAAGTGAGCCAGGGAAGGTGCCCAGAAGATGCTTCTGAAGTGAGCACAGGGCAGTGAGCAAAGACCCAAGTCACAGGAGCCAGGGGTGCTCAGTCTGAGAACTCAGTCATCTCCTCATCTTCTCCTGAGGGTTCACATTGCTGCCCCCAGCAGGTTCCTTTCACTGCCTGCAGAGGCAGGCTCCCCGTGCATAGCACCCCATTGTCTATTCGGGTTGGTTTCACAGTGGACACTTGGTCTCCAGTGTCTAGTCCCGTGTGGCAGGGGGATATGTGTGAGAATGGGGCCTGGAGCTCACTGACACATAGGGCAACTGGGCAGTAAGCTACTTACCCATCATGGGAACCCCAAACATCTCTATTCAGAGGTCACTGGGGCCTTCACTTCCTCCAAGGAAGAACTCTACCTTATCTGGGTGGAAGGGGGGGGTGGAGACAAGACACAACTGCATTCTGGCTGCTGGTAGCTCTGGATCCTGTGGAAGGAGCACCAGTGTTGTGCTCCATAACCTTGCCCTTTGCTGTGGTCAGTGTCCCCAAGTACGGCACATTTCATGCTAACAAGCTTGGGGTGACCTGGCTGGCTGTTCCAGGCTCCCTCCCCAACTGTGGACACTGACTTTTTCTGTAACACTAATGTCAGAATTGATCCTCGGCCACCGTCCATCTTCTGAAGATGTGTTGAGATTCTCATCTGCTGACATTTCTTTATTCTTGTGGGTTTTAAATATTTTACCGAAATCCTTATACTTGCAAATGTAACATTTTTGGCGTTCTCCACTCCTTTGTGTAGATCCATGTCTCCATCTGGGATCATTTTCTTCCCACCTGACCATTTTCCACACATCTTCTGGCAGTCCATTCTCTTAGCTGTGGCTCACCTCAGAGTCTCCATTTCATTGGGTATAGAGTTTTACATGGAGTCTTCCTTTCCTCCACCCCAGCTCTGTAAGTTTTCACTGCTGCCGTTGGGGCTTGTATCCCTTCTGCTGAGAGGCAAGAGAGATGCGCTTTTGGATTGTTCCACTGATCCAGGCCTTCCTTTAGTGCTGTTAAGGGTTTCCTGTTAGCACCTTCCCAGCATCTGACTGAGAGTGAGGGGCCTCGCATCAGCTGATTATGGGGACATTGTGTTTCTTGGTTCTGTAGGTTTATCATCGTAATCATTTCCACAACAAATTGCCCCCAAAATGGATGAGTTAAAATGAAAACTTACAGTTCAGTGAAGGGGTGCATGCCTATGATCCCAGCACTTGGGAGATAGAGGCAGGTGGAACTCTGGGTATTCAAGGCTAGCCTGGTCTACAGAGCGAGTTCTAGGATAGCCAGGGGTACATAGTGAGACCCTGTGTTGAAAAACAAAAAACAAAACCCCAAAACAAAAAGCCCCAAATTTACTCTCTCAGAATTCTCAAATGTCAGTAGGAGGCATGCACCTTCCATGTCTCTAGAGGAGACCCCATCCCTGCCTGTTCCAACTTCCGGCAGCACCAGGCATGCATTGCCTATGGTTGTGTAGCCTTTGTCTCTATTTCTGTGTGTTCTATAAAGACATTAGTCACTGGATTCTGGAGACATCATGGTAATCTATGGTGATGTCACCTGGAGGTCCTTGACAGAGGTCTACAGCTGTCAAGTTGGATGTGGTAGCACATGCTTATAATTCCAGCACTTGGGAGGCTGAGGTGAGAGGAGCAAGTATCCAAGACCAGCCTTGGCTACATCCTGAGTTCAAGGCCAGCTAAGACCACGTCTCAACTCCTCCCTCCTACAATAACAACAACGAAATGAGGAGTGGGGAGGGGGAGAGCAGCATCAGTGCCAGCCCCGGCTTCATATCTCAAGCTCACTCAGAAAACAGCAAAAGAAAACTCCAAAAATCTCAAACTTGACCATATTGCCCCAATATCTTTAATTTCTGAGTATCTATTGAATGCTCTTTCCTCTTGATTACAGACCATATTTTCCTGCCTTGTGACATGTGTAGTAATTTTTGAAGTGTGGCTGCCTTTTTAAAATGAAGTTGTGTTGGGATGTAATAAAGACATTTAATATAGGTTTAAATGTGAGTATTAAGAAAAAGAGAGAAATCCTGCCAGGCAGTGGTGGCGCACGCCTTTAATCCCAGCACTTGGGAGGCAGAGGCAGGTGGATTTCTGAGTTCGAGGCCAGCCTGGTCTACAGAGTGAGTTCCAGGACAGCCATGGCTACACAGAGAAACCCTGTCTCGAAAAACAAAACAGAGAGAGAGAGAGAGAGAGAGAGAGAGAGAGAGAGAGAGAGGCACTCCGCAGAAAGTAAGCCGCCAGAGAGCATGTGTGGTTGGTTTGAGAGACAGTCTCTTTACATAGTCCAAGCTGTTTGAACTGTTACCTCCTGCCTGTTGGGATTACAGGTCTGAGCCACCACATCCTGCATCATATCCCATCTTGCAAGTTTTGACTGGATGTTGAACGTGCAGATACATATTAAATACCTAAATTTTGTCTTCCTTTAAAAAGTAGTGTTTCTCACCCTTCCTGATGCTGCAGCCACAGTTCCTCATGTTGTAGGACTTCAACTATAAAATTATTTTATTGCTATTTCATGACTAATTTTGCTACCGTTATGAATCATAATGTAAATCTGATGTAAATCATAATGTATCTGATATGCAACCCCCCAAAGAGTCTCAACCTCTCGGTTGAGTGAGAACCTCTGCTTTAAAGAATATTAGGTCTCCTTTTAACAAATTATTTGCAAATGAGTGTGACCCTTTGGATGCTAACTCTTAATCTGTTTGAGTGACCCCAGGTTAGCCTTTTCTCTAGGACAGTTTACCACTACTCTGATGGGTCATGGAACATCTGGAGTCTACTAAATAGATGGGGAAATCAACAGACTCTTCTAAGCCAACTTGAGCATCAATAGCTGCCCTCAGCAAGCTTTGTCCACTTCTCTGTTTAGTATAATCTTGTAGTTTTACTGTGCACATGTGAGGCTTGGTAGAATCAGTGAAGACTCAGAGCGAGCCCTGTACAAAGGAGCAGCCTCACTCTCTCCTCTCTCCTTTCCCCTCACTCTCTCTTTTCCTCCCTCAGTCTCCCTCCCATTTTCCTCAAAGCCAGTGCTTTTCCAGGACTTTGCATCTTACTGCCTCACCTTCTTTGGATTCCTGTCTGTCTCCACAAAGTCTGCTGATGACCCCCCCCTCTCTGAGTAGCAACCTAGGATGTTCCTTCAGGTAGAAGTCCTGAGAAGCCACTGGGTCAGGGGTCCCAGTCAGAGACACCTGTTGTCAGTTGTCTAAAAACTATTACTTCATGTATTTTGAAGCGATAGAGACCCTGTCCATATTCAGTATAGTTTTTGTTATGTCATCTTGGTTGGGAGAGAAGCCCTTCAATAAGGTTTTACAAAGGCATTAGCAAGCATACGGTCAACTCACTGAATTTAACTAGAAGTTCAGACTCTTGAGAAATATTTAAATATTTATGTTTAACACATACGCTTTTTACAACACAGTGTAGTTTCCTGTAGTGGAATATCATCCCTGAAATCATAGGATTTATGCAAAATGTTGATTTGAGAGCCAGAAGGCATCACACGGGCTCTGAAGTCGTGCGGTGAACACTCTCCCTGCACTATCAGTCTTGAAGGAGGGGGAGGTGTTGCTCACCATGTAGTACAGACTAGCCTTGAACTCATGATCTTCCTGCTTCAACCTTCCCAGTGTTGGGATTATGGGTGTGTGTACTACCTGCTGTGTATTGTCCTAACTGTTTGCCAACTAATACTCAGTGGTCATGCCAGCACTGTAAATTGGTGGTGCTTCTTGACAGTGTGGTCTGAGGCACTAGAAAGGTTTTGCCATAGGCATCCTCCTTGGCTCACAGCGCCTATGGGTGGACCACCATTCAATCTCTACCGTACTTTCCTCGGGAGGCCCACGATGCCAGGTGGATAACCAACTCTTCCCGCGGGCCTAGCAGCTAGGAAGGAAAGCCCCTGTTTTTCCCTCCTAGCATCCCTTCTTCCTTGTCTCTTGTACCCACCTCCATTCGCCTGGCATAGCTTATCATGTTGGTCTCTCTCATGGCTTTGTGAGCCGGACCAGGTAACGTAGTCAGAGAACTGCGGCCGGATTAGGTCCATGTCAGGTTCCTCCAAAGTAACGAGGGCTCCATCTCAACTTTTTCCACAGGTGGACATTGAACAACTAGATCCCCGTGGCCGGACTCCTCTGCATCTGGCCACCACACTGGGGCACCTGGAATGTGCCCGTGTGCTCTTGGCACACGGTGCAGATGTGGGCAGGGAGAATCGCAGTGGTTGGACAGGTGGGCGCCCTTATTTGCCTTAGCCCTGCACCCAGTGACAGCCACTCACCGGAAGTGTGCTGAAGAGTCTTACCCTGTGATATCACTTCCTCTCCCCCAGTGCTGCAGGAGGCTGTGAGCACCAGGGACCTTGAGCTGGTGCAGCTGGTGCTGAGGTACCGGGATTACCAGCGGGTGGTGAAGCGACTGGCAGGCATCCCCATGCTCCTGGAGAAGCTTCGAAAGGTGAGACCCGGCTCCCCACCTGCCTACTGTGGGCTTGTGTCCTGAGTCCAGTGCTAACTTAGCCCCTATCTCTGTTCTTCTCCAGGCCCAGGATTTCTATGTGGAGATGAAATGGGAGTTCACAAGTTGGGGTAAGAGAGGCTGAATTTGACCTGGGGAATCTGAGTTCACTCCCTGGAGTGGGGTTCTGTGCTCTTCCTGGGGCTTCCTTCTCATGCACCTAGCCTCAGCTCTGTGCCAACTTCCAGCCAGTTCTTTCCAGATTGCTCTAGATACTATGATGATTCCACAATGATTTCTTTTCCTCGGTAATGGTTTGCTTATTTAGTGCATGTCCTTGGTATAAAGTAAAGTCCAACAAGTGGGGGTCTCACCTTGTTCAGTGTTGTATCTCCAATGCCTGGAATAGATTGGATGGTCAGTAAATACTTATTGGAAGCTTGGGTGAGTTGAGTGGTGGAATGAACGCACAGTGGGTACTAGAGATAGCGTGTGTGCCCCCCACCCCTGTGCCCAGCCTCAGATTGCTCAAGTCTCCATTGTGGGTCGGGGTGAAGCAAGAACCCCTCCCTTGTGAGCTCCCTTGTTCTTTTCTGGCTATACCACCAGCTCCAACTCCTGTGCCCCGAGCTGGCCCAGGAAACTGAAGTCCTTTCTGACCTTCACTTCCACCCAGTGCCTCTGGTATCCAAGATTTGCCCTAGTGACACCTACAAAGTGTGGAAGAGTGGGCAGAACTTGAGGGTAGACACCACGCTTCTGGGCTTTGACCATATGACTTGGCAGAGGGGGAATCGCAGCTTCGTCTTCAGGGGTCAAGGTCAGTCAGGCAGTAAGTAGGGCTGGGTGGGAGACAGCGGACAGCCCCAGACCACCCTGACCCCCGTGCTGTTCCCTGGTGGCAGACACAAGTGCTGTAGTCATGGAGATTGACCATGACCGCCGTGTGGTGTACATGGAGACTCTGGCGCTGGCCGGGCAGGATCGGGAGCTGCTGCTGGCTGCTGCCCAGCCCTCAGAGGAACAGGTGCTGAGCAGGCTTACTGCACCTGTTGTCACCACACAGCTTGACACCAAGAACATCTCCTTTGAGAGGTGAGCTGGTGTAGCCTGGCTAGCCAGAAGCCAGCCTGATGGGCCACTCTTTTACCTGGACCACTCTACCTCCCCAGGAACAAGACTGGCATTCTGGGCTGGCGCAGCGAGAAGACAGAGATGGTGAACGGGTACGAGGCCAAGGTGAGTTCACGCACACTCAAGGCTTTCAATCCACTTTCCCCAGCCTTGTGGGTGCAGAGGCAACACAGCATGGAGGAAAGGCATGAGACCAACAGTTTCCTCAGGAGAAGGCCATTTGCAGAGTCCTTAGGGTTTTCACATCCAAAGCTCTGTTCACTTGCTGTATGGATGCAGGGAAACCTATGCTACCCACTTACTCCTCACAACAGGCAGGCGCTCTTATCCCCACTTTACAGATGTGTACTGAGCCCTCTCCATAGCACCCCACTCAGTCTTAAGCACTCCACCAAGCTGGGGTTGCTGGCTGTTATCCTGGCCTACAGATGAGGCCATGAGGACTGGAGTGGCTCACTGACCTAGTAGAGGCAGGGAGGCACTTACAGCTGATGTGCATGATTGTAGATAGCAGAGCTAGGGATCATACCTTGGCCACCTGACTTCAAGGCCAGGTCTCTAAAAAACTGTCACTGGGGAACTGCACCTGCCCAGCACATGATGAATGAAGGAGCTGACACAGGCTTTAAGGCTCTGTACATGTCTCCTTCCTGCTCTGTATGCTCAAAGAAGAGGCCTCAGGTATCTCGGCTACTGCATGCATCTCACTTTTTTTTTTAAAAAAAGATTTATTTATTTATTTTATGTAAATGAGTACACTGTTGCTCTCTTCAGACACACCAGAAGAGGGCATCAGATCTCATTACAGATGGCTGTGAGCCACCATGAGGTTGCTGGGAATTGAACTCAGGACCTCTGGAAGAGCAGCCAGTGCCCTTAACCCCTGAGCCATCTCTCCAGCCCACATCTCACTTTTTAAACTAATTTCTTGTCTTTCCAACGAGAATGGGACTCTCAAAGGGGCAGGGACTGTGTTGGGTTGTTCTGAATTTGTATTCCCGATGCCTGCCTCAATGGCTGGCATCTAACTGCTCAAAACATCTACTAGTCTGGGCTGGTTCTGCAGTGTAGTGGTAGAACACTTGCCTAGGGTACCAGGGGCTCTAAGTTCAATTCCAAGCACCATTAAAAAGTTTGTTGAATAACTAAGTAAATGGATGAATAGTTTACCATATTTACTTGCCAACATGCCTAAAGATGGGGGCAAAGGTCCCCTCTAAGACTTTTATTGGTGGGAGTATTTAGAATTCCCTTGAGTGTGGACCCCAGAGCTGTCTCCAAGCCTCTTCATCTCTGTCCTTAGGTATATGGGGCCTCCAATGTGGAGCTCATCACCCGGACACGGACAGAGCATCTTTCAGAACAACACAAAGGCAAGGTCAAAGGTAGGTAAAGAGCTTGAGGCAAATAGGGAGAGATGCTGTAGGATGGGAGGGATACCTCCCTCTGGGTGTCCCCAACAGCATTCCCTGGCAGCCCAGTGCCAGGACGGCTTAGCCAGACAGATAGATTTCAATTTAAATAGCTGTGTAACATACTGCAAAGGAGATCCTGGGACTCATTTGGGCTCAGTGATTGATTACTAATGTCTGTATTGCATTTAGGAGAGAAATGTCATGCATACCATTCAGAGGCTAATCTAGTCATCTGTCTCAAAACCTGAGTAGAAAAGTCAGGAAGCCTTGCTACTGAGTCTATGTGCTTGCTTATTTCACACACACCCATTGGGCATTGTTAACCTATCCTGAGTGGATACAAGTAATTCCTACCTACTCAAGGACAAAATGAAGTCATCAATATGGAAATACCTAATGGGAAGCATTCACATACACTCCCAACGAGAAGACGGATGCTTTGCTGGCCACAGTCACTAACCTAGAGAGTGGCGTGTTGGGAAGTTTCTTCTGAGGCTTAAGTGCTTTTTAATTAACTAATTAATTAATTAACTAATTAATTAAGACAGCTCTCAAGTTCTCACTCTGTAACCCTGGTCTCAAATTCTTCATGTACCCAGGCTGGTCTCAAACTTAGACATCCACCCTCCTTCCTGCCTCCTGAGTGCTGGCATTAAAATGCTACCCATCATGCTTGGCTTAGGTGCCCTTTCATTTCCCCAAGCTTGCCGTGGTCCTGAGCCCTGTTCTCAAGAGTCCTCATCATTTTTAGGTGAAAGTGTCTAGGAGTGTGGGGTGTGAGAGCTACCCACACCCCTACCCCAGGCACCCGAGTATTGGGGCTGCAGTATCCCCTGAGGTCCCGAATTCTTTCCAGGCTGTAAGACACCTCTGCAGTCTTTCCTGGGAATTGCCGAGCAGCACGGGGGCCCCCAAAACGGGGTGAGTGAGTGCCAGGGGTTGTATTGTCTTGAAAAGCGGGGCTATGGCCTAGGAGGATTGGTGGTACCCTGCTTACCATGACCTATGTGGAGAAAGCCATGTCAACCCTATGCTGGGAGGGGGAAGAGATGTGTCAGCAACCCCTGACTTGGACTCAGGGACTAAGACCTCCCTCCTGTGTGGTACAGACCCTGATCACTCAGACTCTGAGCCAAGCTAATCCCCCTGCCATCACTGCAGAGGAATACTTCAACCCCAACTTTGAGCTTGGCAACCGGGACATGGGCCGTCCCATGGAACTGACCACCAAGACACAGAAGTGAGGCCCTCTGTTCTTTCTAGGGAGGGATGGGAAGGGCAGGGGTCCAAGAGGTGTTAGGAGGCCATGGCTTCCTACAGCTTCCCTTACCCCTTGGGATCCGGGGACCAGGTTCAAGGCCAAGCTGTGGCTGTGTGAGGAGCATCCCCTGTCCCTGTGTGAGCAGGTGGCTCCCATCATTGACCTCATGGCTGTCAGCAATGCACTTTTTGCCAAGCTTCGGGACTTCATCACGCTGCGCCTGCCTCCTGGCTTCCCAGTCAAGATTGGTGAGCCACCCACCCCAAACCCCAGCCCCATTTCTCCTCAGCCACTTGAAGAGGGTGAGGTTTAAAGGCAATCTGGGCCTAAGGTAAAAGGAGCTAGATGACAGTGCCTAATATCTTCCTTATTTTCAGAAATCCCGATCTTTCATATCCTCAACGCCCGCATCACCTTCGGGAACCTCAATGGCTGCGATGAGCCAGTGCCCTCAGTGCGAGGTAGCCCCAGCAGCGAGACCCCGTCCCCTGGCAGTGACTCTTCCAGCGTCAGCAGCTCCAGCTCTACCAGTGAGACTCTCTACTCCCCACAGAGTCCTCCCCTTCCCAAGCTCAGCTCCATATCCCCCCCCCCCCCACACCAAGGGGTGAGCCCAGCCCACACCTGACCCCTGGCCCACGCCTCCAGCCTCCTGCCGTGCCTGTGAGATCTCCCCTGCATTGTTCGAGGCGCCACGGGGCTACAGCGTGTTGGGCGGCCAGCGAGAGGCTGCGACTCGTGATGAAGATGATGACCTGCTGCAGTTTGCCATCCAGCAGAGCCTGCTTGAGGCAGGCAGTGAGTATGACCAGGTGTGTTCCCGATGCCACTCCAAGCTACACCGAGTGCTGGCCAGCCCAGCTAACAGGCTTTTCCCTTCAGGTCACCATCTGGGAGGCACTAACCAACAGCAAGCCAGGCACCCATCCCATGTCCTATGAAGGTCGCCGACAGGACAGGTCAGTGTCAACGAGGCCAAAGAGAACTTAGAGGTGCCTGCACCCTCTCCTGCCCCAGACCCCCACACACAGAGATCCTTATTAAGCCATCATACTGCGCAGTGACACTGGAACCCTACTAGGCCCAGAGAACCCTCAGTGCCTTCAACAGGGCTCTACCTGGTATCAAGAACCTGTTATCAAGATGGCTTCTGCCAACCCCCTTTCCTGGCACAGGGTGGGTGGCCGGTGCTCCAGGCATGTGCAGAGATCAGGGACCTAGCTCCCTGGACCTTCAGACCCTCAACAACAGACAGGTTGGCGGGACCTGGGATCTGTCACCACTGGGTGGGGCCAGGACAGCCCAGCGAGACTCATGGCTTCTCCTAGAGGGTGGCAAGCCTGCCCAGCCCTGGGACCTCCACGATGTCTCCTGCCCCGCTTACGAGCAGGTGTCCCAGGTGTGCCGGGAGCGGGGAGCGCTCGACAAATCCTCCCCGCCCCCAGGAGCGCCCCACCCACGCCGCAGCGCCAGTTCATGCCCCCGGCTCCAGTGCCCAGCCCTCGGCCCAGCCCAGGTCCCAGCTCCAGCAGCCATGTGTTCCGGAGCTACGACGAGCAGCTGCGGCTGGCTATGGAGTTGTCAGCTCAGGAGCAGGAGGAGAGGCGGAGGCGAGCGCGCCAGGAGGAGGAAGAGTTGGAGAGGATCCTGCGGCTCTCGATGACCGAACAGTAGCGCCTCCTGCTGGGACCCTCGCCCACTCCACGCAGGACCCGGGTCTGCGCACCTGCCGAGCGGCTGCTGGAGTCTGGAGCCATTGCATTGGAGGTGTAGCAGCGCATCAGGCTTGAGATGCCAGGGGCTTGATACAGGCGTGGAGTAACTTTCCAGGCCAGAGCCCTAGAGGCATGGCTGGTCTCCCTGCTTTGCCGTACGGTGACCCCCAATCCGCTTCTCTGGGCTCAGATATGTCCAAGGGTGGAGGCAGATGTTATTGAAAAGGAAACAAATCCTTGAGAGGAGCATTGTCCCCGTCCCTTGCTCCTTTGGCTGGTCCTCCTTCTTGCTCACTGACCCCTCTCACAGGACACTATCCCTGAAGCCTTCGCATCTCAGCTCTTCACCCCTGGGAGGCAGCTGATTGCCCTGCGTGCTGTGTCGCTGCTTTGTCCCAGACACAAACCAGCACGTCAAGGACCCAGCCCCTCCCCACCCCGGCATTTCTGCGTCAAGTGCACTTAGCGGGGTGCCCAGCTCCCCCAGTTCCCACACCTGTCCTGTGTCTCAGGGTGGTCCTAGCTTCTCCTTAGGCAGCCAGGAATTGGAATCCCCATGCCCGCAGCACGTTTTTCTTGTGATCAGGGAGTGTCTAAGGTGCCCCCTAGTTTGGGCAAGTCCTGGTTCCCTCATGGTGCCTTGGGGAATGGGGGGAGCATATTGGCTTGGGAGCAAGCACCAGACCCGACACAAAAGCGTTGATGAGGGTCCTGGCACCACTATCACCACCCACCCTTTCCTACCAGCTGCTGCTAGCCCTCTGTGGTTGTGCACCCCTCTTGCCCCCATTCAGGGGCTGACTAACACCCTTTATCCAATGGTGCTAACCCCGGCTCTCCCTGTTCCACCCTACACACCTAAAGAAGCACAGGCCCCATGGAGCAGGGGCTGCACCGTTGTCCTGGGCTGTCTTCTGGCTGGCTTCTTTCTGCCAGGGGCTCAGAAGGGGCACAAAAGGGGCTCAAGAAAAGAGCAACAAAGCAAAATTGTTCTTCCTCTTCCCTTCCCTGATGCCAGAGGCACCAGACTGATTCTGAGGCACAAATAAAAGAGGTTTCAAACCAGATGCGTTTCTACCTAACTTTATTGGGGAGAAGTGCCCACGGGGATGGGTGGTGGGTGAGGTCTTTGGAACCTCAATGCAAAGATGGCTGACCTGGGATTAAAAAGCTGCCAGGTTTCCTCAGGCTTCCAAAAGGGGACTGGGGTGCCCCCTAGTTTGGGCAAGGCTTGGTTCCCTCATGGTGCCTTGGGGAGTAGGGGCAGCATATTGGCTCCCTGTGCAGGAAGCACAGACTTGTACTTAGTAAAATATTTCAATAGTTATGCCTCAGTGTTTTTTTTAAAGATTCAGCAGAGTACTGGAGGGTGTGTGTATGTGTGTGTGTGTGTGTGTGTGTGTGTTGAACCTGCTTCCACGTGCCAGTTCTCCTGAGATTTCTCTGGTGGGGTCGTCTGTTTGTCTCCAAGAAGCTGCCCTCTCTGGTAGTGGGAAGATGGAAAGAGCCCTCTGCTATAGACTGATGGTTGAAGTCAGTGGGTTAAGCTCTTCCGGCAACAGAACGGGCGGCTGCTTATTAGGAGAAATGTTGGAAATTTCCTGAGATTCTGGGGATATCTGTTGAGTCACCATTCCTGTGAGGTCAGGCCTAAGCCCCTCAGAATCCCCAGGCATATACTGGGGTGCTAATACTAAGCACTTCCTCTGCGCAGGGTAAGGGACAGAGAGGGAGATCACCTCACCGTGAAGCACCACTGCTAAGGCCACATTATCCCAGGCTCCCCCGAGGCCTGATCCTGCAAAGTCCGGGGACCTAGTACGGAGCTCAGACCCCGCCACTTAAGATCCGTGTGTTTGGGCCTCCTGTGGGAGATGGAGTTTCTTTTCTGATCTCCCCCCTAATTCCAACTCCAGGAGGCAGAGTGCGGAGTCCCAGACCAAAAGCCGGTGCTGCCTGTCGGTGGGCCCTGCCCCATTGGGTCTGCATGTGCAGAGTTTCGCTGCGCATGTGCAGTGCTAGTCCGTGCCATCCACCAACTCACACAACATGTTTTCCAACGCAGTAATGCGCTCCTCTTGGGCTTGCACTCGCTCACGGAGGGCCTTGATCTCCTCCAGCAGTGTCTCCAGGGTGTGCTGCTGCTGACATGTGGGAGACAGAGGAGACCATGGCAGAGAGCAGGAGGCATGGGATTGAGTCAGGGTGGCTCAGTCAGTACTTAGAACTTACCGACAAGGGGGCTTCGCTGGCTGACTGGCTGCGTCGAGGACTGGAGGGTGGGCGCACATCTAGGATGTTGCGTTTGGTGACCCGGAGCTCACGGTGTTTGGGGGGAACGTAGCCTTCCTTCAGCGAAATGAGCACAGGTTCTGCATCCTGACCCGATAGCCACTCATCAGCTTCCAGGGCTGGCTCAGGGCCAGGCGTGTCCGGGTATAGGTCATCCTGGAACAGGTCTGACTGAGGGGGTGGGTGGACAGGAGGGCCTGTGTGAGCTGGGTGCTGGATGGTTGTGTTTTGATACTTTCCAACCAATGCCCAACTTCCTCACCTTTCTCGGTACAGTCATGATGATGGGTTCACACTTTCGTTCGTGCAGCTTGTAGAACCTACGAGGGAGAGGAATTTAACATTCCTGCTGACTCCCCACCCTTTTTAAATCCCTATGTCTGTGACTAAGGTGTTGGAAGTTAACACACCGAGTAACTACCATTCACACATCAATATTGGGTTAAAACACCTCTGTTGGAATGTCAGGCTAGTGGGACAGTGTTGGGACTGTCACTGAAGAGGACTAGCACGGCTCCTTTCTTTTTCCCAAAGAACAGCACAATTAGAAGAAGCCCCGGAGTTGACATTAGGAACAGAGGCGGGGGTGGGGGTGGGGTACAGGAGGGACCAAAATGCTGACCTGGCGATTTCACATTTGCTGACATCTAGTCCCCGCTTGGGCATGAAACCCATACCCCGTTGCGGTTCTTTGCTGCTAAATGTGTTCAGATAATGCACGAATGGTGGTTCTTCCGTAATTTCAAAGTACCGAATGCTACTGTCACCCTGCAAAACCAGCCAATTTAGATGGCACTGCCAGACAGTGCGCTCACATCTTCATCCTGGCCCTGGTTCTTCCAGCCCAACCTCTAGCACCTTGCCACACAAGTAGACGATGCTGGAGTCAGGATCGTAGAATGGAAGTAACACCCCGTTGCTTGTGTCCATCTCCTGGAGGGCCACTGGCTCTTCGAAGTTGTTCTGCAGAGCACAGGGAGAGTGACCAGCCCTGCTCATCCTCCTGGTTACTTCAGAATTTGCTTTATGGCCACCCCAAATCCCATGCGTTTCCAAGACAGCTCTGGTGAGATCTACAGGCTCTTCTCCTAGACGCATCCTTCCCTTTCCCTCGCACAGGTACATCCTGTGCGGTTGCATGCAGTCACAGCAAACCACCCCCAGGGACTAGGCATCACCAGGAGGGGGCGCCAGAGCGAGCTCCTTCAGGCGAAGGAGCTGCAAAACTGGGCAGTGTTGGATGTGAGGTGGCAGCAACCTTCAGCCCTCTAGGAATGGGCATACCCTGTGGTTGCCGGGCGTCTGGCCCCTCGCCCGTGATGCCAGCCCCCGGGGCACACACCCCAAGCCTCCAGCTGTGTTACCGGGTCCCACAGGCCTAGCTCTCGCTGGCTCATGCGGGTGAATCCCGTGGTGAAGATATGACCCAGCCGTGTGAAGACAGCCCTCATGGGCCTCATCCCCTCGTGGGCTGCAAACCTCTCCTGGGGGGAAGGGGGAGAAGGAAGGGGCATCATGCTGCTGCCTGCCTTCAGGAGATGGAAAGCTGAGCAACCTTGCCAACCTGAGTGTGGGGTGGGGGTGGGGAAAAGGAGTCCTAAGAACGCAGCTTCTCAGAGGTCAGTGGCAGGACCCTGGCCTGGAGAACATCAGGGCTGAGAGAAAGCAGGAGGCCTGGAGCTCTCAGCAGGTTCCAGTCCTTAGGCACCCTCAAAGGCTGATCACTGGGGCAGGTGATGTCTGCAGGCTTCCTGGGGTTGCAGTGGTGTTCTAAGGGAGCCCTGTGCTCCACTTGGGCCTCTTGGGCCGGGCCACCACTCAGGAGGGTGCTCCTGGTTGACGCTGCAAAGCGAGCCAATGTGCCCGCCTCGGCCTGGCCTACCGGGTCCCAGAGTGCGAGTTGCCGCTCACTCATCCTGCTGAAGCCGGTGCTGAGCAGCTTCCCGTCTGCGGTGAAGACGGCCCGCAGCGGACGGGCGCCCTCGTGAGGCCGGGCTCGCTCCTGCTCGCAGGGTTAGTGGGTTAGCGTGGCCGCCCACCCGCCCTCCGGCTCCCAGCCACGCCACGCCTGTGCTCCAAGCAGACATGCAGGCACCGGACACCCCAGGTTAGAAGGAGGCTGGCCAGGACAGGGCCATTGGCCTCCCAGGGCACCCAGCTGGGACAACTCTTGAGGGTTGTTTCATCCCCACCCAACGGGTCAATGGGTGGTCAGGCCCCGGTCCCTAGAAGATGGCGTTGGATGTCTGAGAGGAGAGGGTCTCCGAGCTCAGGTTTCATGCGGGCTCTGGTTGGAGGATGGAGTTTCCAGCTTCTCCCCTCCTCAATCTCAAAGCAAGGAGCCCTCCACAGAGCTTAGATGTATGGGAGGGGAGCGAACCGGAGCAGGCAGAGGATTGCAGTCTGGGAACTTAGGGTAGGGGTTGAGGCTGTTGAGCCTGCAAAGGGTGCGGGGAGGGAAGGAGAGGGGTCATGACTAATCTCTGGAGTAGGGGTGAAACAGGTAAAAGCTGGGACCAGAGGCTCTAATGACTGGGTGTCAGGCGCTAACAGCTGGTATTAAACAAGGGGTGCTAGGGAGAAGCCAGCCAGGCCAGGCACTCACCGCAACTACTTGATTCTTCCGGGGGTCAATGATGCGCAAGGTCTTGTCCTTGCAGGTGGTGGCTAGCAGACTACCATTGCTGTTCCAACACACACTGTGGATGACGTCAGGGTGTATGTCGTCCAGGCTCAGCAGTACCTCCCCAGTGCCCACATTCCAGATGATGATCACATTATCACCACCTGTCCAGAGTGACCAGGCATATCATCTGAGGCCCGCCTTCCTCACTCCCACCCTTATCTACAGTAGGGACCCTCCTTAGCCCCACCCCTGACCTGCACTGAGCAGGACATTCCTAGCAGTAGGATGCCAAGACAGGATGCCCACACGCTTGGAGTGGCCCTCGAGTGTGATAACAGGTTCTGTGATGTTTCTCACCGGCGTGTAGTCTGGAATCTGCCACACCTAGGTAGGAAGAAAGGCAACAAGTAGGTGGGATACAGAGATGGCTCCGCCCACTTAGTGCTATTGGTCCTCTTGAGTGAGGGTCAAATACGGACAAAGCGACAAAGCGTGGTGGTATCAGCACCGGGAAGCAGCAGTTCAGAACCAGGCAGCATTGTGAGCTCTCCAAAGACTGCCTCACTCACTCTATCAAGAAAACTCAGAGTGCTGTACCCCTGCTCTTAGGGCCCCAAGTTATCCATGGTTATAATTAGTTCTAGGCAGTGCATTCTGGGAGGGCGCGGATATGTATTTAACTAAAAATACTCTGGGAACTGGGCAGGACAGGGCGGAGCTCCCGGTCTCTGCCCCTTCTAGTACCTTTCCCAGCACAGGTGAGGCACCTCCCTGCTCCCCTGCCCAGCCTGGCAGCATCCACTTGGTTCCTACCATGACAGTGGTGTCATCTGAGGCACTGGCGATGACGTTGTCATTGTGCGGGCACCAGTCAATGTCCAGCACAGGGCCAGTGTGCCCAGTGACCAGTGGGTAGTTCTTATCCACTCGTCCTGTCTAGAAGGGTCAGAGAGGGAGATGTGGGACCATGCATTTGTGTGCATCACACACACACACACACACACACACACACGCGTGTGCACACACAAAACACTGTTGGGAATGGAACCCAAGGCCTGGCACTTGCTAAGTAAATGGTCAACCACTGAGCTGCATCCCAGGCCCTTGCCCTTCCATATGGGGTTTTGGAGTGGTCAGTAGATTTGTTTACCTCTCGATTCTGTATTATTAGTTTTCTCTTTGCAGACCTTTCTTAGACTCTAACTCCCCACCCCCACCCCCCAGTCTACTCCTCAAACTTTGCTGGAGATGCATCGTGAAATCATTTGTATTAGGGAATCTGATTCAGAGAGGCAGAATGACTTAACAAAGGACTCACAGCAAGACATGGAACCCAGATTTGAGCTAAAGTCCCCTGTTCTTCAAAAGACATTTAGAGAAGGAATTTTTTTTCCCAGACATAAAGTCTCATTATGTTTATTAGCCTAGGCTGATCTTGCCTTGGTCTTCCCAGTGCTGGGCTTTACAGGCATGTACCCACACACCCTATGAGGAGGATGTACTTGAGCCTGTTCCCCAACTTGGAGTACCTTTGGCAAGCCCCCGAGAAAGAGGTCTAAGTGAGTGATCCTGAACCCAGTGGCTTAGGCCCTGGGTCAGACCTCTCCCTTGATTTCACCTTGGAGCCACAAGCGCAGGCAGTCTTGGTGCTGACTATCCCTTACCCGGGTCTGCCACTCACTTTTCTTTTTGTCTTCGTGAGTAAATTGTGGGATCTATGAAGACTCTGCAGGGGTTGGCATTGGCCCAGAGCATGCAGTGTGGGAGAGAGGGTGGCTAAATGGCATCGAAATGGCAGTCATACTGGAGGAGGAGGTGGCTCTGGCTGAAATGTGAGCCCTTGGGATGGTGTCTCTGGATGGTTGTCTGCATTGTCCAGCGTGAGTCATAGGCTATTGTCAGGCCTGTTCCTGACCAGGCCACTTGTGAGGTCTTCTTTAGCAAGGTATAGGGCTCAGTATTTAGGTCAAGGTTATGCTTTGGGGTATCTATCCTGGGGTGCAGATGGCTAATTGTCTGCAAAGATGGCTGTTAGTGCCTGGTCCTTTCCCTCAGGTGCAGCGGGGGAGGGAGGCTCTGGCTACCATACTTTTTCTCTTTTTAGTTTCGTCCCACTCCTAGGATCAGTCTGAACACACTCCTCCCTCTCTCTCTCTCTCTCTCTCTCTCTCTCTCTCTCTCTCTGTGTCTCTCTCCATCTCTCCGTGTCTCTATGACACTAGGGAATGATAAGGTCAGAGTCTGACTGGACCTCGGCACCACAACCATCTCCATCACTAACTCCCATCTTGGTTTCTGCTAAGAACACAGGGCTTCGTGGCCTAGAGAGCGGGTACAGGTCATCCCGATATTGCTGTTCCCTATCATTCTTTGTGGGTTTGGCAAAGACAGAGTCCCCGATCCACACAGTCTGCCCTTCTGGAGGCCTGGACTTCAGTGAGAAAAGGCTAGTGTGGCATATCCTAGAGATCCCAGCCGGTGCCCTCCCAGTTGCTTCCTTCCCATCATCCCTCACCTTGGCCAGAGGCAGGACAATGAAGGCACCTCCACCTCCAGCCTCCACAATAATGGCTAGAAATTTGGGGTTGACGGCACAGAAGGCACTGTCCCATGTGACCTTGGATACCCGGATGTCCTCATAGGCCTGATCAGCCTTTGCTGCCTGACCAAACACATGTCGGAACTTGCTTTGCCGAACCACACGCCTGCTCATAGCTGGGGCAAAGAGAGGGGCTATCAGAGCCTAGAGGCACCTTGGTCCTTAATCTTGTGAGCTGTGGAAGGGAGGAGCAAGTGAGTAGGATTATCTGGCAAGGATCTTCAAAGTGACCAAAGCCGGAGGCAGGTTTTTGGCACCTGTCTCATGTTTAATATGAGGGACAAGGATGGGGAGTCTCACCACTTCTTAGACACACAGGCTAGGGGAGATAGTGGAGGCTGACTCAGGGCTGAAACTTCCTGCAAGACCAAATGTTTTGAGGAGCAATATCAGTGGGTCCCCTCAAGCTGCTAGTCATGGATGAGCATAGCATGCGCTTGTCCCTCCGAAAGGCACCCTACTCAACACCCTCTCTTTTAGTCACTGGACCGTAGCTCAAGGCTAGCTGCAGAACTAGGTAGGACTGCAGCCCTCAAGATCCCACATTCACATCGCTGGCAGAGTTCAAGCAGAGGTGTCTTTTTCTACAGATTCTCCAAGAGAAAAGATCCTCCTGGTAGCCCTGTTCCCCACTGTTTTCATCAGATTCCTCCCGTGCTGTGGGGTATATGGGAGTAGGTAGTGTAAGGCAGATCTTCCTTCCGTCCATTTCACCATGCACCGGGTTCTCCGGGGGGAGCCCTGGCTATGGTCATCTGACACAAGTATCATACTTTAGTCCAACCTCTTGGGTGCGATGCCTGTGCTGGCTAGTAGGTTCTCCTGAGGGTGGGAGCCCTCGACCCCCACCTGCAAGGACCAGATGTGCAACCAGGGAGGAGGTGAGGTCCTCTTTCTGGTGCTACGACCTCAGCTTCTGGAGCTAGGATCTTAGCTACGATTGCTGCTCTTCCCAAGGGGACACACCATGTTCTCCCAAAAGCCAACTGCTTCCTGCCCCTCCCCAGCCCGGGCATCCTTGTGCCCTTTAAACCCGCTTCTGCAGCCCCAGGCCTGAAGGCTGGCCTACTCGCCCCCTCCACCAGCCTCCTGCCCCGGCAGTGCGTTCGTGTGAGACTAGGTGTCTCCTCACCAGCCGCTGTCCTGCCAAATATAGACACCAAGTCCGCCCTGCCGGACCGAATTTAGCGGCGGGGGAGGGGGGACGCAGTCCTCTGCCCCCTCCAGAGACCCCGCCCGCGCCGTTGGCTGCGGTGGCGGAGGCGGGAATGGAGGGTACCTGGTCCTAAGCCGGGCGGAGGTGGTCACGCTGCGACTCCTCTGCGGAGCGGGCCGGGTATGCGGAGGGCAGAGGGAGGAGGCGTCGGTGCGTCCGGACCAGCGTGTTCCGGCCGCTGCCTGCGGCTCTCGGCTGCAGGCTCCGCTGCAGTCCCAGCTGCTGCTGCCATCAACCTGAGGGGGCGGGGCCGGACGGGGGCAGGGCCAGGCCAGAGCGGCCACGCCCTGTCCAGAGCGGGAAAGTCAGGCGTCTCAACTCTGCGGTAAGACGGGAAAAGTAAGTGTGCGTGCGCTTGCGGGGTGTCCGTGCCTCGTGTCTCCCTCCACCCTTTGCATA
This sequence comes from Rhynchomys soricoides, assembly GCA_019843965.1. Lineage (NCBI taxonomy): Eukaryota > Metazoa > Chordata > Mammalia > Rodentia > Muridae > Rhynchomys > Rhynchomys soricoides. Next base: position 5,389,127 of record JADRCH010000059.1, read on the forward strand.
CAGATTCGGGAGGGGCCCAGGCGCTTGGTCCAAAGCGGGACACGGAGACTGGGAGCCACCGCGCGAGATCAGGTGCCTGCGCGCCGCATTCCTGCCGCAATCGCGTAGCTAATTTAGTCGTTCTCAGCGGGCGGGGTTGTCCCCGAACAGCCACGACCCGCCGGGAAGAGGCCCCAGAAGATACTCTGGGGGAATCGTCTCAGTTGCTTGGTGAGGCTGCGATGGCGACTTTTGAGAACTTAAAACACTGGCACCGGTATGGGCATTTCATCCCTATTAGAAGGTTCCAGGAGCCCGGCATAAGTCGGTAGTTTAGAAACCAAGCAGAGAAAAGTGAACTCCCAGCACCAGGTTCAAGAGGAAGATGTTGGCACAAATATTTGGCCACATTTTAGAGGTCAGAGAGACCAACTTTGAAGCTGATGTTTAGCCCTCTGGGGTTTGAGATGATCTCTTTATTTTAGGGCAGAATCTCTCACCCCTAAGACCCACAGTCTGAGTAGTGTTCAAGGTCAAGAAAATAAAATACAGCCAGTTCCTTGAGTTGCTGTTTACTCAATGTTTGCCCATGATTTCTTGATTTCTTCCCTCCCATCTCAGGTTCTAGAGGGCAGTATGGGGCCAGTTTCAGGCAGCACATAGAATCAGAAGTTCACCGGTTTCCAGGTGTATGTGTGTGTGTGTGTGTGTGTGTGTGTGCGCGCATGCGTGCGTGCGTGCGTGTGAGAGAGAGAGAGCGAGCATGTGAGTGTCTACAGGCTTGTTTCTCAGGAGGGGTTTAGGTATTCAGTGGCTTGTAGAGGAACAGAACCAGAAATTGTTGGTGCTACACAGAGAATTCATGGCTTCTATTTGTGCATAACCACAAGGACAAGGAGTCTTTTACCTTAAGATTCCAGGTACAAGGTTAGCTAACACTATTCTGGGGGCACATTCTGGTAACCCAAGTTCAGTTCTCAAACCCACACAGCAGCTTACAACCATCTGGAACTCCAGTTCTTGGGGATCCAATATCCTCTCTCCTAGCTTCCACAGGTACCAGACATACATGTGGTGCACCAACATTCAAGTAGGGAAAATATCCATACATATAGAGTTAAAAACAAAACACCAGTCAGGCAAAGAAGCCACTGGGCTTGGTTCCCACACAGAACTGTTAGTGAGTTCTGAACTGCAATTCATGAGGCTAACAGGAATTTCATTTCACAAAATCACTTTCTGAAAGAGACCTGTCAACCAAGACATGATTTGGTTCATTTGCTTTGGCTGAACAAAGCCAAGACTGAACATATTTAGTTGGTCAGGCTTCTAAGCACTCCTGGAATATTTGTTTTTGAGGTGATCATACCTTCACCATTATGTACAACCGCTCGAGAACAGCGGCGTACCACTCACTTTAACTTGGCTGATTCAGAAAGAAGTAGGCTGGTGTTTTCTTTGAAAACATCTGAAATTTTGACAATTGGGCAACTAATAGAGCTCCCCCAGATAGTACTGTATTTGGGCTTTGTAGCTTGTTTTTAATTTTTTTGTGTACATTGGTGTTATGTGCATGGGTGTCAGATCTTGGAGTTACAGATAGTTGTGAGCTGCCATGTGGGTGCTAGGATTTGAACCTGGGTCCTCTGGAAGAGCAGCTAGTGCTCTTAACCACTGAGCCCTCTCCCTAGCCTAGCAGATTTCACTGTGATGAAAACTTGTTTGTTCTGTCCTAATGTCTGGTGAGGTCACTCACCCAACAAAGCAGGTCACTGCAGATGTCCCACACCAGTCACTCTGCACCACAGCTGGCAGAAGAATTTTGCTTATTCATCTTAACATCCAGGTGACAGCTTCCGTGAGTGACTCTTTGACCAGCCAAGTTCTTAGCCTGGTCACCTGATTTGAGTCTCATTGTCTGCAACTTTTAGTAGCCCCATTTCCTACGAAGTCTTTTGTGAAAGATAGGTTATATACATGCACATAAACAAATGCATGTACATATGTGTATATGTGTACATATTTATTTTCCCACACTAACGTTCTTCAGTGTGTGCTAGTCTATCTGTTGCCCGTGCTGTTTTCTAACCCTCCACCTTCCCAAGCACCTCCCTCTTTTGTTACACTTAAAACATTTTGTCTTCAAAATAAAAATTTATTCAATCTGTAACAAGAACATTGAATCCGCACATCTGCGCACAAGTTCACATTTAAAAACAGCGGAGCACATCGGTAATAATAAAAACAACTATGATACAAGTGGGACATCCCAACCACCAGGATTAAGGAAGGAGATGAGACCACTCTTTATATTCTGCTTTAAATGCCTCAAAAAGGTCCCAGAGATTCCAGGGAGCACCTGCTTTTAGTAAAATGAGAGCATATAGAAGTTTGGGATAGCCTGGACAAAGGTAACAGTCAGTGCGAGTCTTTTGGACTTGTTTGGATTTCAAACAAGTCTTACAAAACAAAGTTTAAAAGGAGCAGGGGGGTGGGGTGGGGGGAGGGAGGGAAAGGCACCTTTAGCTATGCCAAGCAAATCACAATCAAATAAAACAAAACCCATCAATTCCCAGTGGGCTTACTGACCAGGAAACATGCCAGTTCCTCAGCTTTCCATTTGGGATTATTTGCTCTCTGTAGGCAGGACGCTGCCACCAGCATCACTGTGAAGACCAGTGGCAGCACCAGTTCTATACCTGGGGTGGAGGTAGGGCTCTTCAAGCTGATAAGGGGTAATTCCAGTTTAGAAATCCCGTCCTAGATCTCTGGGGCACTGAGATGAGGCTGGTTCTCTTTGTAGCAGAATCCAGGCCTAGTTACCTCTGCTTCAGGCTGGAACAGTACAGAAGCATCTTGCAATAGCTCTCCATGCATCAAGAGGACCCAAAGCCCTGGAGAGAGGAGCATGCAGCTTCCTGCTTTGGTGGCAGGCCTTTTCCTAATATAGGTGCCAGATGAGTAGAGGCAACATATACACTTACGTCCAATACATGCTTGATCTTTTAGTTTGGAAGGGATAATGAAGTATATGATCTTTTAAGTTGGACTGGTGCTGAAACAACGGAATGTCACCTTGTCTACCGTTAAAAAGCGAAAAGCAAACAACCATACTATCCATTCACCATCACGACCATCACTATGGAGACACACCAGCACTGAGAAAAGACTGCTGGATGTGCAGGACACAGATGGAGATCAGCTCCACATCTGACCCACTTATCCACAAGGGCTGACAATAATATGGCATTTTCTCTGGGGGAGGACTCATAGGACAGCCATGGCTTCAGTGCCTGAGGCCACCACGATGATGCATATTTAATACTCACAAAGTAAACAAAGTATCCACAGATAGTTGTTTGAAAAAGCCAAGAAAAATGGCTTTTCTTTAAAATGCCCTTAAAACTTTTTGCATAATGCTTGCTTAGAAAATAAAAAACCCAACTCCCACAGAACATCTTTACTGAAAGAGAACCTCAGGTACAGAGTCCTGTGAGCCACTGTGTCAGAGGCCTCTTAGAGGAAGCATCTGGGCTCAGGAGCAGGAGGCCTTGGAGTCTGGGATGTGTCCCCAGGCTGTCCCTGGAGCTCTTGGTAGTAGTTCCCAGAATGAGAAAGAAGGAAATAGCAGCAGAAACAAAGGTACAGAGCAGGAAAACACTAAAGATGCTGAAGAGGCGGGGATGCAGGAACAGGAGCAAATTTGTTAAAAAGAACAAGAGGCAACTAAACTGAGATGAAGTGCTCCCTACTGTACTGTGCCCACACCACCGACTGCTGTCATTTCCCCAAACAACAAAGGGCTGGGGTCCTCTCCCTGTGGTCAGGTTTAGCTCGGTATAGTTAGGCTATCACTCCAATCCTGCCTGCTCCTGCGGCTGTTAGCCTAGGCACTCAAATGTAAGCTCCCCTGTCTCAGTGCCCACATGTGTGCTTACACACTTTCCCAGACCTACTGACAGGACTACTGTGGTCTTAAAAAACAGTAAAGAGAGACAGAGGCACTGAGCAAGAGGTTAAGCACTAGTCAGGAGGTCAAGGTTTTCTTGCTTAACAGTTCATCAGAGTCAGGTTCAGGCTTTCCATGAACAGAAAAAAAACAGAAGACAACCTGAAGTTATCGAATGTTAGTGTGGAAAGCTTCAGCAGCTTATTATGCACCTGCCTTAGCCGCGAGCATGATTTAGGGACAACCCAGTGCTGGGTGTGGAGGGTGGCAAGGCCCTTGGCATAGCTGAATTATAGACCCTGTGTGGAAGAATCCTAGGCAGGTGAGTTAAATGATAGGACATATAATTAAGAAGGAAGACAGCAGAAGATGGTTTCTGCCATTCTTTAAATCTTGAAAACAAAAACATGTGTTGTCATCTGCCTGCCCATCCCTCCATTTTCTCAGTCTCTCCTGTGGGAGATGCAGTGAGGACAGTCTATACCTGGAGATGAGAGAGCAGTGCCCATTGCTGATAATGTGTGGCATGTGGATGCCACTTTTTTGAGACAGGGTTTCACTATGTAGCTGAAGCTGGCGTCCAGCTCATAGTGATCCTCCTGCCCTAGCCTCCCAAGTGCTAGGATTACAGATGTGAGCCACCACACCCAGCTTTTATTATTATTTTTTGGTGATGCACTCTCTCAACTTTGTGTGAACACTCCTCACCCTAGCAGAATTTCTCATCCTCCCGCCATACTGCAAGACAGGACTCTTAAGCAGATGTGCGGAATCCACCATCTTGCCTCCCGAGCTTCCCTCACACTGATACATACCACCTAATGAGACAACATACAAATATCCAGGACTCACAAAGCTGTGACCTTTAAAGAAACTACCGGAAGACAGCGCTGGTATAAATAACTTCTATACCACATATTTTCAGCGGGTGGTTGCTAACTGCTTCCTGGCAGCAGTGTCAGAACCACGGCTTTGTACGGCAAGTGGACTCCCAGCTCTGGAGCACTTGAAAATGGCTGCAGCCTACTTTTCTTGTCCTACTATCTGCTCCCTCCAAAGTCTGTCTCTAGTGATAATCTGTGTGTCTGTCTTTTTCCAACTAGGGCTATGATGAATTAAAAACCCAAGTCCCTGGGCTCCTACCCAGACAATCCTCAGCAATGAGGACATCAACAAAAGCAAGCTGAGCTGTGGTGGGTTATCTCCAGATGTTTTCTGTACTATTTTCAGGGGCCTATTTGCAGCAGGTGGGCAAGTGTTAAAGAGCGACAGGACAGCAACAAAGCAATGGTATCCTAAATGGATCTGTGTCCTTGGCTGAGCTGCTCCAGGCTCACTAGGAGCTTCTACTTTGGGCATTGAAGATACACATCTGGCTGTACTTCAATTACTGGCAAACAATGATCTGGGACTTCAGCCTCAAACAGAAGCCAGCGTTCAGTGTGATCTAGTGGGAGCCTGCAGGGGTTTCTCAAGAGAAAGTACTTAATTTGGCAGGAGCTGGCAATGACAAGTCTTCATTTAAAACAAAGATTTTTACCCCAAACTACCAGTTTGTTTCTGGTGTCTCTCTCTTTTCCAGTTGCAACTCTACTCCTTAACAAGAATAAATCAAAAGACCCACAATATTAACCATGAAACATTAAGAAAGTGTTATTATGTACATAAATACTGTGTATGAACTGTAGAGAAAAGACAAACCTAGGAAAAATTAGGGGGAAAATTGTGTCAAGTGTTAACAGGGATAACACAGAAAACTTTGTGTTCAATAGGTTCTATGTATGTAATGTAACAATTAAAATATATTTTGTGAAATTAAGAAAAGGGCAGGATGGGGAAACAGCAAGAGAGGAATCAACTGGAAAACCACGACTGTTAAACTCAGAAGGCCCACAGAGTATTCAAGTAACAGGGTTAAAAACCCCACAGTATGTATTCACTTTACAAGAACACACTGGCTGCTGTTTTTCATGCCTATTTCCAGGTCTTTAGTTGGGAGGCGGTGGCAGAGCCTGTCATCCGGCAGGGCAGGTGGGATTCGCAGGCAGCGGGCCAGGACTCACCTGTGTGGATTTCACTGGTACCCTACAGTGCAGCGACTGAGGGGCTGCTTCCACTTTTGACCCCACCTTCTCTCTTAATACATTTCTCTACAGATGACCACTCCCTTTTCTGTAATGATCGATGCGTTTTGGAATATCAGAAGAAATGGGAGTCTTAACTGCCTCTTAAAGCAAAGCAGAGCCTGCAACTTCATAAACTCCAAAGGAGGGCTGGAGAAGGAGGCTGAGGGCAGTGACTTCCCTCTGCCCTTCAGCAGATAGGTCACCTCAGGCCTGGGTGAGCATTTCCAGTTCCTAGCTTGAGTGCCACCTACCCCATCTGTTTCTTTCCCTCAACCAAGCAGGCATGTCTTTTCTCAGAGGGCAAAATGAGAAGAGACAGGTGGCAGTTGATTGAAAAACAGCAATTTGCCTTTGATAAAGGTGCTCTTTGAAAAAAAAATTTTTTAAGGTTTGAATTTTTAAAAAATAAAAAAATAATAAAATGATCTTGCTATCCAAATCAGTACACATACATACACATACACGCGTGCACACACACACAAACACACACACACACACACACACACACACGCACACGCACACACACACATGGAAAAACCCAAACCCTGCATGAGCCAGGAACAGTAAAATGACCAAAAATATTATAAAATTAACCAATAAAGTGCATGTTCCTTACATATTACACCGCCCCTTAACAAACATTTTCTTAGAAAATCATGTGTATGGGCTCAGGATCACATGGTGTTATAGAAGGGGTTGGTTGTCCGTTTTTTATCATTTGCTCTTTTCAGTCTCCTAAGGGGGTGAGTTCTGCCATGCAGCTGACGGGGTGCCACAGCCAGCCCTGGAGAGGGGCCTGTATACTTCAGACCCTGTGTCTGTAGCAAAGGAAGGCCTCCTTCAGAACTAGTCAATTCTGGTCTTGCCTTGGGGAGCAAACACTGCTGACTGTAACCAAACTCTTTGGCATACTGCACATGGGGCCTCTCCACTGGCTTGCTCTGCACAACACACTCTGTTGTTTTGAGTTGCTCTACAAAATACTTGGTGGGCTGTGGGTTCTGGTGGGCACCTGGGCTTTCTGAGGGCTCATTGGCCATCAAGGCATGCATGCCTGAGTCTGTTCTGAGGAAGGGCTGAAGCAATTTGAGATGAGGGGATTCTGAGGAGACATGCTCTCTATCCGGTAAGTAGTCTTTACAAAGGTCCAGGTAACCCAACTTGGCAAGAGAAGCTGAGCGCCTTATTTGTGATGTTTTGGAGAACCCTGCCTGGAAGATCACTCGAGACTCAATTTCTTTAGTGTGCTCCTTCGCCACACCAGGGCCGTGGCTGAGATCTCTTATATTTTCACTACTAGAGCTATGTGGGATTCGACAGGCTTCGGGCGATGGATCCATTTTTTTCTGTAACATGCCAACACTGTCACCAAGTTTGTTAATTAAACTTAGGTCTTCATTAGTTAATGGAGAGGACATGTGTGGTATTCCACTACCACTGGAAAGTAAGTCCCCCTTGCTGTCCTTCCAGCTAACCTGCTCTGAAGACAGTTCACTGTCTGTGGTACTGCTTTGTTCTGTGCAGCCTTCCAGGTGAACCACGGAATGGGGAAGCAAACAATCCAAGCTGACAGATGCTCCTTGGGTAGTGCAACTGACAGAAGGTGCTGCTGTCTTGAAGGGTGTGGATGGGCTGTCCCCTTTGTCTTGAGGGCTACTTAACATAGGGATTGGGTCAGTGGGTTTGTCACACTCAGAAGAAGAATGAGGCAGAGGTAGCACTTGGAGATGCAGAGAAACCTGACTGGGGTCCAGAGTCCTGTTCAGATTTTCATCCAGAGCACAAAACATAGTGATAGAGCTCTCCATCTTCACCTTCCTCAGTCCTTGTTTCTTACCCTCTTTGCTGGGTGTTGTCTCATCTCCTGGCTCAGTGGGATCAAGTGATGTAACTGTCGGTGTATACTCGATTATTTCTATTTTCTTGGGGAGGGGAAGAAGGATGGCCTGTGTCTCACATTCCTGGTTTGAAACCACAGTCCTCTGCTTCTTCAGATCTCCTTCCTGCTTCTTACTTCTACTATCTGACTCTAGGCAGTCCTGAGGAGCTGGCAAGGGATGATGCTCTAGCAGCTCAGGGGCTGGAACAGTGGGCTCACAGTGGGATAGTGATCCGGCTTCAGAACCACTGCATTTCCCTTTACCCTTGCTCGGCTCCGCTTCTTTGAGGAAAAATGAATGTTCTGGGGTGGTTTCATCACTTTTCCATTTTGGCATTTGATCTGCCACAGAAGACTCATTCTTAGAGTTTTTGCGGTTGGATAACGCGGGACCTGCAGAAGCTGTACCATGGTTCTCCTGCTCTTGTCGCAAGCGCTCTTCAAACTCCAGGGTGGCTCGCCTCACAGACCCAGGGCACCACTTGGCACCAGGGTGTATCCCTGGGCCCCAGTCATGTTCCCCCTCAAGTGGTTCCTCGTCTTCCAAGTCTACCGTGCATGAGTGTGTGGTCAGACAGCCTTCTTCTGAGGCACACTTCGCTGAGGAGTCTCTAGCTAGTTCTGGCTGGACACTACAGAAACTCTCGTCCTGCTCCAAATGTCCAGGTTTGTTCTCAGGGGCTGGTACCCTCTCCAGGGGCAGCTCATGGATGGTGTTCTTCTTTGGTGTATGGCATGGGTTAGAGAGGATGTCTCCTTTTAACTGAACCTGCCCAACTCCTTGACTAATAGACTCAATTTCAGTGACAATTTCTTTGACTGAAATTGCATTTTCTGAGTGAGACTGCATGATGATGTCTGGGCTGACAAGTTCTGAGACTGCCTGTGAAAAGAAAATAGTGAGATGGTTATGGCAAACAGTGGCCTCACTGAAAGTGCTAGTATTTCACTTAGTAAGCCTGTGATCTGAGAGAACCTGTCTACGAGAACATAAGTTACAGCACAAGTGCATAGGTTCACTGTGCTGTCAGACCACGAGAACAGAACAGGATTCATCATTAAGGCAGGGGCAGAAAATGCATTATAAGGTATACCACTGTTTACTAAATTTTGTTCTCTTTACTCAAGCAAGATTTTAATTTAGGACTTTGTTTTAAAATGTGCAAATAGCTACGGGGGCTTTTATAATCCATATTTTTATAGTACCACTAGCTTCTAGGACTTAGACCATAAAGAAATAAGTGAAACCTTTTCCTAGCTGGCTTATTAACTTCTAATGTGATAGTAACTTACCCAGGTGGTGATCACAGTTCTTTCAAATGCTTGGTGGCCAGTTCAATATGCCCAGTATAAGACAAGCAAGATGGCTGTGGCTGCCATCTGATGTACAATTTGAAGATTTACTGCTATTTTCTCTCTCAATAGTGTTCAACAGATCACCCACATCACAGTTCCTCCTGGCTGGGAGAATGTGCTTTGTATCTGACCTCACAATCTCTAAATTTCTTTCTTTCTCTGTTTCTGGCTTTCTTTCAAGATTTTTAAGTCTTATGTGTAGTGTATGAATGTTCTGCCTGCAATGTATAGAGGTGTGCCATATGCATGCCTGGTGCATACCAAGGTCAGGAGAATGCATCTGACCCTGGAAATAGAATTATGAACAGTTATGAGCTACCATACAGGTGCTAGGATCAAACCCAGGTCTCCAGCAAGAGCAGGTACTCTAAGCTGATAAGCCATCACTCTAGCCCTTAACTTCCTCTCTGCCTCCTTCCCTCCCTCCCTGGCTATCCTGGAACTCACTCTGTAGATCAGGCTCTGGGATTAAAGGCATGTGCCACCACTACCAGCTCCAGTCCTTCCTTTTCTTTTCTTAGACAGGAGAACTCATTACGTAAACCAGGTCTTGAACTCAGAGATCTGCCTGCCTCTGCCTCTCTAGTACTGAGATTAAAAGCGTGTACCCCACACCTGGCAACAATCTCTACATTTCATGCGGCTCCTTCTGGAAAAGGTAGACTCAGTCAGCCATTTCACCCAGCAGCCTTACAACCCTTCTCGAGGGAATCCCTCTACTCCTTTACAAGGTAGATATTTTACTCCTGTCCAAGGTAACAATTCCCATGAATTTAGGACAAGACTCCCCTATCCCCAACCTCTCCCCGAACCCCCAAAAATTAGGTCCCACTGAAAAAAAAATTTAACTTCAAAATCTATACATGGTCCTTTTAAAGTCAGTAATTATGATTATCAGTCTCTTTTGTTAATATTTCACGTACGTAAGACTTCAAACTACAATATTTCCTTAGGAATTGTGCTAGTCTTATCCTTTAAGGGTCTTAAGTTGGTATAAACTAACAAGGTCAATCTTGCCTTTGGGGGAATCTGCCAGGACATCAAGCAGAGGTGATCTTGGCAGAACTGGTGAGCCTGGTATGTGCACGGGCCATGGAAGGAGTACTCATATGACCAAGGACTCAGTAGGAAGGCTATTTCTGTCAATGCCACTACACTGGCTGGTTCATAAAGGGAGCTTAAATGATCTGAATTTCCATAGAAACACAACAAACGCAACAGAAGTAGAAGCAAACGTCTTGGGGTATTTGTGGAGAAGACATAACAGATGAAAGCAGAGTAGGAGGAAGTGACTAGATCTCAGGTATCTAACCAAGGCTGCTGATAAAGCTCAGTTGATAACGTGCTTATCTGCTATATACAGAACCCTGTGTTAAATCCCCAGTACTGCAAAATAAATGCACCATAATGGGGACCATTAGGACCATTAGGGGAAGCTTTGTATGTTAGAGTAAACTTGAGACTGTCTTAAAACAGACAGACAAACAAAACAAAGCAACTTTTTTTTGACCATCTATGGTATTTCCTCTTACTTCTGAGATAGTTCATAAGAAATCAGACATCACCAGGTATGGTGGTACATGCCTTTAATCCCAGCACTTGGGTGGCAGAGGCAGGCAGATCTCTGAGTTCCAGGCCAGTTTTGCACCACTAAGTGAATTGCAGGAAGGCCAAGGCTACATACACAGAGAAACTTGTCTTGAAAAACAAAACATGCCACTTAGGAATCTTAGGATACTGGCTGCTCCCAAATTTATCCTCCCCAACTACCTTTTGATTCTTGAGCTCCATAGGACTGGAAATAAATTCACTGATCAGCATCACTGAGCTCAGCATGGACATCTTGCTATTCCAGCAACTATTTACACACGTCTAGCTTGTGAACTTTCTGAGACAAAATATTTCCTAAACAAACCAATCCTCTCAGATGCTATCTCACTCAGGTGGCCCTGTGGCACCTCATCATTTCTGAGCATTGACCTGAGCCCCAGGGTCCAAAAAATTAACTTTGGCTAGTTCTCTCTTCTGGTATCATCTCCTTTCAGAAATGCTTCCAACAAGAGATGGAGAGATGGCTTAGAGGTTAAGGGCACTTGCTGCTTTTGCAGACGACCTGAGTTTGGTTCCTAGCACCTACATAGTGGCTCACAACCATCTGTAATTCCAGCTCCAGGGAAGCTCAATCCTTCTCCTGACTTTTGTGGGGCACCAGGCACACATGTGGTGCACATTTATACATGCAGGCAAAATATTTATACACATGAAATAAATCTAAAATGACATCAAAGCCTGAAAAGATAAAATCCTTTAAAAAGCGCCCTGTTTTAAAGGAAGGTCTCAGCTGGATTGTTTTACTATTTACTAGGGAAATCTACTAACATTAAGAGTGAATCAAAAGGCTGAAGAAAAGGCTCAGTGGTTAGGAGAATGCACAGAGCATGAGAGCTCAGTCCGCTGCACCTATGGTGGGCAGCTCACAAGCCCTTGCAACTCAAGCTCCAGGGGAATCTTACTACTTTAACCTCTGTGGGCACCTTCACTCATGTGAACTGCCGACTCACATGCATGTTAAAAAAAGTTAGGGCCAGGGGTAAAGCTCAGTGGTACAGACTGGCTTAGCATGGGTGAGTATCCCCCCCTCCCCCAAGACATTAACACAGCAAAGTCTTAGTTTCTTTGGTGAGAATTTCATTAAATAGAAAACCATAAAGCAGTTTTACCTTTGACTGGTCCTCATCCACAGAAGATTCTTCAGACGCATGGGGAGTATTACTCAACGAGCTGCTTCTCTGGTCATCAGCTGCCATTTCTGAAGGTGCCACTTCTATCACTGACAGGCGACAACCCTCACTCCTTCCTGCACCTAATTCTTCTATCCTTGAGTGAGAAAAAGACCGAGACCGGGTTTCTTGAGAAAGCTCTACAAATTTCTCTAGGGCACTAAAAAAATCAATACGATCTGTACTAAAATCAGAGATGGCAGCTTGGCAACTGGCTTGGGGGCTTGGTGACTCCAGATCAGGTGACATGGGGAGGTCTTTCAGTCTCGATGTCAACTCTTCCATTGGCAGTAAGTGGACATTCATGTCCGCTTTCAGTGCATCTGTCTCCAAATCTTCCACTGCTAAGTCTGGGAACTTGTTGACAATGTCTGGGGCCTGTCCAGGTTGGAGTAAGACTTTAGATGCATGGCAGTTGTCAAGAGGGAATTTTGATTCACCGAGACAACACCCTGATGAGCATCCATTGATGTCATTTAGGTTTAATTCATCTTCAATCTGTCCGGTATGAAATTCTTGGGACGAAAACTCCAAGCAGATGACTCTTTCTTTGGTACGTATTCCTTTCTGATTTGCATCTTGTGGGACCACATGTTCCACAAAGACAGGAGGCATGGCTGCAAGGTTCTCCACGGTCTTCACCTCAGCGATCTGGTCTGCTGAGGTGGTCATCTCCTTTTTGTTGAGCTCAAGCCCAGGTTTACAGATGGGTTCGTGGTGGTCTGAGAGGTCGCTATCTGAATGAGATCTCCAGAGTTTGTTATGCCGCTGTTTGCTGTGGACAACACAAACAGGTTTGTGAAAACAGTCAACATCCTTCCGGGAAACCACATCCAGAGAAACCTTATCTTTTGCAAATCCTTGCTTTTATTCACTGGACCAAGACAAAAAAACAAAACAAAACAAAACAACAACAACAAAAAAACACTGCAAAAGACACACAACTTATAGGAACAAAACCAAAGCAAATGGCAATAGATGGCTGAGATCTGATTTTTTTTTTTTTTTTTTTTAGGTTTTTGGAGACAGGGTTTCTCTGTGTAGCCCTGGCTGTCCTGGAACTCACTCTGTAGACCAGGCTGGCCTCGAACTCAGAAATTCGACTGCTTCTGCCTTCCAAGTGCTGGGATTAAAGGCGTGTGCCACCACTGCCTTCGAGATCTGAATTTTTTGAGACAGGGTTTCACTATAGAGTTCTGGCTGACTTGGATGGAATTCACTGTATAGATCTGCCTGTCTCAAACTCATAGAGATTTCTCTGCCTCTGCCTCCAGAGTGCTGAGATCTGACTTTTTTCTGTAATCAGATTAATGGGAGCTGAAATTGTTGTTAATAGCCACTATTGATAATCAAGTTATTTCATTGTGTAGGTAAGTGTGAACTTTGACTTTAATTTTTTTAAATTTCAATTTACTGTTTGTGCCATTCTAAGGCATACAATTGGAGATAAGAGGACAACTTGGGATAGTTGGTTCTCTTACTCCATGTCTTAGGGATCAATCTCAAGTTGTCAGGCGTAATGGCATGTACCTTAGCTGACGTATCTCACTGGCCCTGAAGACTTTCCTTTAAGAGTCAAATGTAGCACTAGCCCTCCAAACTTAATCTTTAAATAATCAGTTCTTCCTGTTAGAAGTTTGAGGAAATATTTTAAGGGTATGTGGGTTTTACACACACACACACACACACACACACACACACACACGACTTGGGTTCAGTTCCTAGTAACCCACATGGTGGCTCACAACCATCTTTAACTCCAGTTCCAGGAGGTCTGATGTCCTCTTCTACCTCCAAAGGCAAAAGTGCACCATACACTCAGGCAAAACATCATGCACATAAAATAAGATAAATAAATCTACTCTCCACGAGGTTCAGGGTCTATGTGGAAGAGGAGGAAGAAAGACTGTAAGAGCCAGAGGTGGGGGATGGCTTGAAGAAACAACATATTCCAGACACGACAGGGCTGCCTCATATACGAACTCAGAGACTGTGACAGCACACACAGACCTACATAAGTTCAAACCAGATAAAACCTCTCAGCATAGAGAAAGAGTCACAAAGTCCCACCCCTACCAAGAAGCTATTTGTAATGGATATTTGCTGGGAAAAGGAAAAATCCAGTTTTCTCCACTAGGGTGACACTGGATATATCAACTATCTAGGGCAGGCCCCAACACACCACAACATGGGTGCTATGTTTTTGGGGTGCTTTTTGTTTTGTTATTTGTCTTACTGGTTTTAGTTTGTTTTGACCTATGCTATCTCTCTCTCTCTCTCTCTTTTTTTTTTTTGAGAGGGAAAGAAAGGTAGGGAGGTGGGGGAGGGGAAGGAATACAATCAAAGTATACAGTATGCAGATTTTTTAAAAAATTAAAATATCTAAAATCTTAGAAAAAGAAACATGTTTAAAATCTTAAAAACCAAACCAAACCAAACCAAACCAAACCATGTTTAACAGTTCGACAAGAAATAAAACAAAACAAACCCCTAACCTAAACAACATATAAGTCACTCAAAGAGCAATAATCTTTTGGAGGTTTATTATTAGAATGGGAGCTTATGTAGTAGCTCTTGTTGCTGGTACAGATATGGAGGAATGGTGAGCAGGATCCTTCTTATTTTTCTTTGTGAGGATGACCACAGAGGTCAGAAAAGGAGCCAGATTTCTAGAAGCTACCCCAGTATGGGTGCTAGATACCAAAGTGGCTTGTTGAGCCTTCTCTCCAGCTCCAAAGTAATCAGTCTTTTGTGTGTATTTGAAACAGGATCTATGTGGCCTCTGCTGACCTGGAGCTCACTCTGTAGACCAGGCTGGCCTTGAATTCACAGAGCTCCACCTGCCTCTGCCTCCTGAGCGCTGGGATTAAAGGCGTGCGCCACCATGTCTGGCTAAGGTGATCATTAAGTAAGAATATAAAGGAGACCTAGTGAATCTGGATTGAATGTGCAGTTACAGAATCAAGAGGATGATTATAAAGGGCAGGCCTTTCCCCAAAGATCTGAGAGCTTGAGACAACACTCGGGAAAACGTGGGCCAAAGAGACCTCTTCAACAACTCCAGAGACCACTACACAGTCATCCTTTGGTTATTTCATGAAGTGCAGTCTGAGGTGGGGATGAGATTCACTTCACACTACATGCTTATAGGAAACACAATTCCCAATGCCCCAGCCAAAATATCTCAGCTGACTGTAGGGTTGGTCAGGATCACCTGACCAGGGATTAGATCCTAAATATGGTGCCTGACAGTCCCCATGATTTAATAGCAGACAAAGAGTTACCTAACTTTTGGGTGGAACGGGAAACTCAGCCTCAAACAACTTGCCCTGGGCTTGGGGCCACACGCGGGTTCTGCTGAGTCATGTGCCTACATTGATGTGATCCTGTTTCTTCTCAACTCTACACCTGCTCTCAGCTCCCTCTGCAGTCTGCTGCTTGGGTGGGGCACTCTGACTCAGGCCTTCACAGCAGAGGGTGCTTTCCCTCAAAGGGAACAGGTCAAATGTGTTTATGAAGACAACCTATAACAGTTAGATGGGTGTACACTGGAGTTTTTCCCTTTTCAAGCTGCATGACCTCCAGCCACCCCTAGGAGGAGACAACACAACACACACCACATATCCCAAGTAAATGAGAGGCAAGCTGACTGCTTTGGGTAAGCATGGACTAAACTGTATTCTCATCAACCAAGGGCAGTTTGCTTCTTATGTAAGTTTCTTTTCTTAGCTCTGGAGGCCTTTGTTTCCAGGCCCAAATACCACTGTGTTTTCTAATTTCCACACTGTCATACTTATTATAGGGTTGTTCAAATGGGTCTTCTCACTTAGTACCGTAAGACAGTTCCTGTGATACATGTGACTGAAAAGTCAGCTCAGAGGGTGGCTGTTCTTTGCCATCTAGTATAAAACAGCAGCTGATGTTATCAGCCAAAAACAAATGAGAAGTTCCCATAATCTCAAGAATTCCCCAAAGTATAGTTTTTTTAAAAATGCTTCCAAATTGTCAGGGCTGGGGAGATAGCTCGGTGGTTAAGAATGGCTCAATTCTTAGCACCCACATGGTGGTCTACAACTATCCATAACTCCAGTTCCAGAGGATCAAATGCCCTCTTCTGACCTCCATGGGTACCATGCATGCATGTGGTACACATAATACACATAGGCAAAACACTCATATATAAAATGAATAAATCTAGTACACTGAAATACTATCAGTCAAGAGGAAATATGAGATGGAGGTTATGCTGGTAAACAGTGAATGTTTCAGAGGGAGTAGCTAAAATCACAGCCTGCTGCTCAGCAGGGACTTCCTTCTGTTCTTGGGGGTTGATGATCATCAGAAAATACTCCACTGGGCCTTGGGAACACAATTGACACCTACTTTATACAAGAGTAAGAAAAAGAAAATTTAATCCAAAGACTGGCCTGAGGCAGAGTGGTAGGCAGCTCTAACCCAGTCTAGTTATCACAATCATGGCTAAAGCACTACACCTTCACATGCTCCCTGCTGACCTGCACTGTTCTCCCTCCTGAGCTCTGTGCTTATCATCTGTCTCTTCCTCTTCCTTACAATGTTAGTGCAGGTGGTTTTAAAAAATTAATTAATTATTTTTAAAGATTGAATCTTACTACTTAGCCCTGGCTATCATGGAACTCACTATGAAGAGCAAGCTGGCCTTGAACTCACAGAGATCTGCCTGCCTCTCTCTGCTGAGATTAGGGGCATACCCACCACACCCAACTGTAAAACATTATTTTGGCTAAAATGTTTTCAAGCTCCATTACTGTATGTAAATGTATTTTCATAAAGTAAAATAAATATGTCAGAATTAGTTTGTCCATATGGTTGACAAATAGTCTATAAACTAAATACTATAAACACTGCCAGGGACATTCTTGTTAAGACTTCAGTCTCTCAGAGGTGTCATGCAATAGAATGTAATATATGGGTCATGGGGCATGTGTGCATCACTGGTTTGCTGGGAACACTAGATTGCTTTTCAGTGAGGCTCTGTCTGGTGTATTCTAATGCTGACACTGATAGGACTCAGCACAAAACATTAGATCATATCTATTATTTTAAACTAGTAACTTCTAATCCAGCTGACCCCCAACTCCCATTCTAGGCAGCCAAGTAAATAAACAAGCTGCCAAAAAGGAACTTCAGAGTTGGCCTGTGGCCGAGATGATGCAACCACACCTCAGATCTCCCCTCCCTTGAGTGGCCTCTGACCTGAATTTGGAATCATGTAAACACAGGCACACATATGACTGGACTACTCTGGATGACAGTTTAGTTTTCTTATTTATTAGATGAGCAGAAAAGAAATGGAATTGATAAGACATTCCATTCTCTTCCTTCTGCTTTCTTGCTACATGTTAGGTAATAGCATCAACTTAAGAAATTTATACAGAAGAAAATACTGCTAGAAGTGAAGGTGTAGGGAAACGAGGCTGGCTGTGGTTACCTTCTAGGCTCTAGGAAAGGCAGTGGGCACTTCTATGAGTTGTGCATGGTCTTGGATATTTTCAATTACTTAGCCAGAAAGCTATTTTTAAAAATCCCTTTAAGCCACAACTAGGCTTGGCTGTCATGGGACCAGAAACCCATGTCCTTTCGTCTCAGGCTGACAGCCATGTCTAACTGGACTGCTCTCCACCAGAGAACCAGGATAAGAAAACAGCCGTGCCACCTCTGGCCCTCATCACCAAAGTGGACATGTCTGAGGACATGACACACAAATTCTACCTAGCTGTCACTTAGTTTTCCTCCTGCCCCCTTTACACTGGAACCGAATACCACAGACACATGGTTCAGCTTGCAAACAGTCAGCTTGAAACTTGAACCTGTCTGACAGAGCGTAAATCTGGCAGATACTTGTGGCGGCAGGAAAAGCTTCATAACTTGCTCGTCCTGCTACCACCCCACAACTATAAAAACAGAAAAAAATAAATACAGCATGAAAAATACCAACAGCTTAATTACACCATCCTTTTTAGGTCTCCAAGTGGAAGGGTAAACCAGCCTTTTCTAAGCTACCAATGATATTTTGAGAGATGTAAAAAGTTCTTTGCATTTCCGAGGGCTGACATGTAGCTGGGGCCCTCATGCTCTCACTGAGACTGTAATCAATTTAGATGTTACTATAGAAATGTGTTACTCAGGTCACTGTACCCTCCAATAGATGGCTGGCACAACCAGCAAGTACCTAGTGCTGCTCTGCGTAACTGCAGTTAGAGGATGCTGGGTCACAACTCTTAACTCTGAGAGCCACCATGTGTTTTATGATATGAAAACAAGATCCAGAAAAAAATACTGTTAAGGATCAACCAAACTTTGGAAGTTGTCTCTGTCTAACTGCCTTTCAGGGAGGGTCCCTCTCCTCTATAGAACACCACACACAGGTGACACCACTGAAATGGAGGGACAGAGAGGCTTAGTTGGATTTGGTTCTAGAACACTCTTTAGGAGCAGTCCTGGCAGCTAAAAGTGTCCTTAGCAATATCCTTAACCTGGACATCACAACACGAGAGATTCCAGAAACACTTTCCATGACATTTTCTGGGGAGTTAGTAAGCTTGTCATGGTTGGAGGTAGGTTGATGTCAATGGAGAAAGAATAAAGAACATATATGAATGTATGCTTTTTGGTAAACATGGAGAAACAAAATGATGAGAAATAACCCTTAACACATTGTGATATAGAAGAATGACTTTAATGCTCAGGAGGTGAGGCAGAAGGATTAGATGTTCAAGGCCACACTTGGCTACATAGTAGGTTCAAGGCTAGCTTGGAGTATGTGATAGCCTGTCTTTAAAAAGAACAAAACCTGTTATTCTATGAAAAAACAAAAACAAAACAGTAAATATCTATCTATCTATCTATCGATTGACAGGGTCTCTCTGTGTAGCCCTTGCTGTCCTGGAGTTTGATATGTAGACTAGGCTGGCATTGAACCTACAGAGAACTGCATGCCTCGAAGTGCTGGAGTTAAAGGCACTGTACCATCTCTCTCAACTTCATATTCATGTTTTAATTTTACAGACTGGGGTCAGGTGGGGACTAGTAACACCAAGTAACTTCTGAAGGTTGCAGCAAACCAGTGAACCAGGAACAGAAACCACATCTAATGATGCAAATTCTATGTTTTTTCCTGTCTGGAGTTTGCCCTCCCTTTATGAATCAGGCTCAGGAAGTCGGGATGGAACAGAAAAGGAAAGGAAAAGGAAAGAGGAAGTATGATTTTCTGGTTTATGCTGCCCTTCATATTCTCATTTAAGATTTTTTTTTTCCTGAAATTCCTTTAGCATCTAAGAAAAAACACATATTGGGGGGAGGGATACTGGGGAAGGGGAACCAACCCAACAGCTTGCAGTAGCTTGGGATTCCAGAATAAATACTGAAGTTGGCAGGACACGTAGTGTCCTTCCTGTCAGGAGGTCACATGAGGACATTGCCTAACATCCGTTATGTGTGCTGTGTAGTGTCTGGGAACATGTAATATTTGTGTTTGCCTCAAACACTTAGATACCTTTTCCTTGTGCCAAAAAGAACCTCTGTGTCCTATTCGCTGATTTAATGTGAAAGTGTCATCAAAGTTGGTGCTAGAGACCTAGAACTTCTTTGAAACAGAGGAGGATTGCGTATTTTCCCAGCTTCTCAAGACAGAGGCTCAGATGAAATCATTCCAAATGCTGAGTAAATGGGAGGGGTTGTTAGTGGAAACCATAATGCTATGTTGTGGTCACATTTTCACAATTCTTCGGGGCTGGAGGGTGGCCCCTCTGCGTGGATAGGCTGGAAGGCTATTTAACATTTTGTTCTGTGGCAACATAGCCCAGATTTGAGAGCCATGAGACTTGCTGGAGTCCAACCCTGGCACCAGCTGCAAGTGCTTTTAGACAGCTGTGCTATTACCCTAAAAACATAGCCTAGAACTGCTCACAGAGAAACAAACCAATCTATCAAGCTAGAGGAGTTCAGCATGTGACAGCTCAAGAAACTGATTCTCAAGTCATTTACCATATGATGCAAGAGGAGCTAACGGTGATTTTTAACTCCCAAAGGTAATGGAATGAGAGGCAGAGAAAGCCACTCGTGACCCACCTGGCTAGCAAGATCCCTTGGTATTCTTCCAGTTGTCTCATGAAGCTGGGGTTAGGTTTGGTCACTGTTCGTCTCTCCTTCACATAGTCATAGGCTCGATCCAGATTCCATCCATACTCCTTCATTGCATAGGCAATCACAGTAGAGGCTGAGCGGCTCACCCCCATTTTACAGTGTACAAGACATTTGGAGCCATGTTTCCTAGTTGAGAGAGTGAAGTGAAAAAGACAGGATGCTGACAACAGTCCAGTGTAAGAGCTGGGTTTCAGGTCCCTTCCTTCCTTCCTTATTTAATTAATTAATTAATTAATTTATTGCTATGCAATGTTCTCATTACATCCACGTGACTCTATGATCAAATATGAGGATACAGTGGGCAGCTTTAACTGTACTTGTAACTGTCTGTTTTTGAGACAAGGTTAGTCTTAGTAGCCCTGGCTGTCCTGGAACTCACTCTGTAGACCAGGCTGGCCTCGAACTCAGAAATCCGCCTGCCTCTGCCTCCCCGGTGCTGGGATTAAAGACGTGCATAACCACTGCTGAACTCTCTTTTTTTCACTTTTAATATTAAGCTTTTTAATCCACTCAGTAAAGATTTACCACGTATTTACCATATATAAGCTAATGTACACTGTGCTAGACACAAACTTAAGTAACACACAGCTTCTTTACTAAAGGACAGAGTTGAGTTGGAGAGACAGACAATTAAAATTCAATGTTGTAGCGCACTGAATGTCACAGCGTGGAGAAGAAAATTTTGCATTTGGAGCTGGAGTTCACTTCCTGTGTGGTGGATGCCAGTTCCCTCACAGCCCTCAGGCATGTCTTCTGGCTGGCATTCTCCCGAGTTACAGGTGTGGTAATGACTCATCTGATTTGTTCTAATAGAGTTATTTCTAGTTAATTTCCCAGGAAGGGCTCTGTCCCTGCAGGAAAGCACAGATGAAGCTGATGTTTCTTCTCTATTCTAGAGATCACTTTCCACAAACTATCACAACCCCAGGGAACGTGAGGAAAGCACATGATGTATCACATGTCGTTTTTCAGTGCTCATGTGGAATGAACGAGAGCTGCCTGTTTGTTTTTTGCATGCTTTGAAGTGAACTCAGGGCTCCACACATACTCTAAGGATGTGCTCTATCACTGAGCTATGCCCCAGTCCCTGTGGGCTTTTAATATAAGGGAAGGAAGAGAAAACGACGCTGCCACAAAGCAAACAAAATATCTCAGACTTAACAGGTCAAAGCTAGTCATCTTGGATAAGAACATTATTTAGTAATGTTCTAACAATGTAGTGTTCTGGGCTGGAGAGATGGCTCAGTGGTTAAGAGCACTGGATGCTCTTCCAGAGGTTCTGAGTTCAATTCTTAGCAACCACATGGTGGCTCACAACCATCTGTAATGGGATCCAATGCACTCTTCTGGAGTGTCTAAAAACAGCTACAGTGTACTCATATAAATATAATAAATAAATCTTTGAAAAAACAAAGAATAACAACAAAAACCAATGTAGTATTCCAGCACAAACTAAATCTTCAAGGATCAGTTAAATGCATGAATAAACTTACAGATCTGCTGATCACATCTTCCAGCTGTTGAAGAGGGAATATTTTAAAAACTGGAGAAAAAGAACTGTTACTGTTATGGCTACTGCTCATGGACTCGAGTAACCTCCAAGTTACTCCTTGGAGTAAACCAGTAATCCTTTCGAGTAACTGTTCCAACAAATCAAAACATGGACATGTGAGCAAAGGTGGAGAAGCTGTTCATTTGCTCACTAGTTACACTGCTGGTAGACAAGCCTTCTTCCAGAAGCTTATAATCTTTGCTTTCCTGTAGTCTCAAGCTACAACAATGACTGAGGAATTATCAGTGTAAATGAGCCTGAGGAGGCTTGCCCGAACGGGTGAGTAGATAGGCTACAAGAATGCAAAGTATGGAATGGAGTCATTTTTCTGAATTTTAAAAACTGTATTGTTATTTGTGTACAAGTGGGTAGGCGGGCATCTGAGTGTGGTGGTTCACATGTGGAGCTCATAGGATGACTCGGAGGAGTCATTTATCTCAACTTCTACCATGTGGGTTCTGGGGATTAAACTTAGCCTTGGCAGCAAGCCATCTGGCTGGTCCTTACTATAGAGTTTTTACTAGACTATAGTTAGGAAGCCAATGTACAATGGTTCAGATAAAAGTTTAGATGTGTGCTTGTATGCTCTATGTTTTCCAAATGAGCTCTAAAAACATATCAAATTCTAGAGGCCTTTGCCTATAGGTATGGAAAGTGCTTCAACTTGGACAAGCCTAAGTAAAATAAAACTTATTCCCTATGAAAGCACCTTTTTCAAATTTTACTTCATCATCATCATCATCATCATCATCATCATCATCATGATTATTTGGAGACAGGGTTTCTCCATGTAACCTTGGCTGTCCTGGAACTCTGTAGACCAAGCTGGCCTTGAACTCAAAAGTCCACCTGCCTTTGCCTCCTGAGTGCTGGGATTGAAGGTGTGCACTTCTTTGGCATTTTTCAATTGGGCTTTTTAGGTGCTCAGCTTCTAACTTGTTTAAGAAGGATCTCAGTTAGTTTTCACCTACCCCACATTTCAACTTCACCCCTTAGTGCCTGCATACAATTGTCTAGACTAAGAATGCATTATAACATTAGGAGTAGTGCCCTGTAGAAGAGGTATACAAGGAGGTACTCCTTCTCAGACTCTGACCCAAACTTGGGAAGCTCATGAGCACTGCCTCCATTTGTGACCTTGGTGCTTATGATGGTTATTTTGGTTGACAACTGGACTACATCTGGAATGATCTAAAACTCTCAAATGGCTGGGCAACCTGTGAAGGATTTTTGCTTAACTAAATCATCTGAAGTGGGAAGATACACTTCTATCTTTGAGGTGGGAAGACCCACCTCTAATCTAGGCCTCACCTTCTGCTGGCAGCTACTGGCATTAGAGCCTACTTCTTCAGGATTCCAGTGTATACTGAAGACCAGCTGTGGTATCCAGCCTTGTGGACTGAACAACTACTGGATTCTTGAACTTTTTGTTTATGTGCAGCCACTGTTGGGTTAGCTCAACTGCAGCCTGTACGCATCATTATATATTAAGTCATACATATACATGGTATATGTATGTACTATAAGTTCTGTAAACCTGACTAACACAGATTTTGATGCCAAAAGTGGTTCTAGAGCAACAGAAGTATAAGGATGAATCTTTAAAACATCTGGAATAGGCTTTCCAACTTGACAGTCTGCAGATGTCGAAGCCTCTCCTGGGATTTGCAGAGCACTGAAAGGGCATGGTGGGAACTATTTTACAAAATTAAGGAGACAAATCCATTCCATTATCTGGATTCACCTTTATGAGAGGCAATAGATTTGGTGCCTGTCTTGTCTATCAATATTGTTAAGAGAAGTGTAGACTAATTTCTGAAGGAAGTTAAAAGCAGGTGTTTCTCATTTACTAAAGATGGCCTGAGTGCTGTCCTTTCTGAAGAGGGATGTGGCCAAGGAGCTTGCTTATGATTCTTCCCAGTGAAAGGGTGAATACAATTGGGAAAGGAAGTCCTCAGAGCTCTAAGAGTCAATTAATTAATGACCTCAATGAAAGGCAAGAGAAAAATTTCACTATTTATAGTATCTACAATAAAGTCAACAAGTGGAAAGATTCTCCAAGCTCACTGAATGCCCTGTATTCAGAAAAGCCTGGCATTTTACCTGTTCACAATAATGTTTGCTACAAAACATACAAATATACCCAGTGGCATTTAAAGAATTTAATTCAGAGCCAGGCATGGTGGATGGTACATG
Source organism: Rhynchomys soricoides (assembly GCA_019843965.1). NCBI lineage: Eukaryota > Metazoa > Chordata > Mammalia > Rodentia > Muridae > Rhynchomys > Rhynchomys soricoides. Next base: position 5,413,128 of record JADRCH010000059.1, read on the forward strand.
CCTTTAATCTCAGCACTCAGTAGGCAGAAGCAGGCAGATTACATTGATTCAAGGCCAGCCTGGTCTACATAGGGTTCCAGGCTATTTAGGATTACACAGTGAGACTTTGTCTCACCCCCACCCCCAATTTCTCTCATCTTTTTTCAGTTGCTGCATAATTCCATTTTCTTTAATTTTCTGCTTAGTGGAAAATGAGGCTCCGTGAGGTTATCTTTCTGTGTGGTTTATTTGTTTGTGTATTTATTTATTTTGAGACAGTATCAGTTTGAGACAGAGACAGTTTCCTGGTTGTCCTGGAACTCAGAGCTCTGCCTACCTCTGCCTCTCATTACTGGGATTTAAGGTGTGTGCCACCACTGCCAGGCCATATATGAGGCTGTTCTGTTCTATAACATTATGTCCCTTTGCTTAAAGGGAAAATGTTAAGTCACTGCTCTTCCATCCAGGACCCCAACCTTCTCTCTAAGAGCTATCAGTAAAGTGTCTCAGTCTCACTCCAGCCTTAGCTGCACTCTGGAGAGGGATCAGAACCTGTAGGGGACAGTACTCACTTTGCTTTAGAGATGAATTTGTAAGTGTCATTCCAGTAAGCCAGGAGATCTGTTGCTTCTTCATCATATACTCGAATGTTATGATACTCAAAGACCCCAGGGAAGAAGTTATCTATCTCCCGAGTGACATTCAAGATATACCGCACCCTGTGAAGAAACCAAAGGAGGGCATGTAATCTCAGGCTAAAACTAAGTTCCAGCCCTGTATCTGCCATGTCCAATACTAAATTCCATTTCCAGTTTATGTATGGTTATACAATCTCATCTCTGACAATATTTTGGAAACAGCCCTAATATCTAAATACAAAAATCAAACTGATACCCACAAGCTAGTAATTTATGTTGCTAAAATTACCAATAATAAACTTTTATTTGGAAGTTGTTTGTATAAAACCAGGCTACTGATATACTCAAAGAGAGAGAGAGAGAGAAAATTTCTTATTTTTCTGAATGCCAGATTGTTAGGCAAGAAGCTGTGAAGATCCATGGAGAGCTGGACCCGAGATTCTCCAAGTCTGTCTGGCTGCGTTCCTGCTGAGAGTTCTCATAAACTGGGATGCTGGCAGAGAAGGGCTTCTCTATTAAAAACTTCTCTGCCACATCTATCCCACACCTTAATTAATGCTTGGGTTTAATTTATCAAATGTTCTTTCTCCTTCAATGTTATATAGACTTTAAACATCACTGTAGAGTTTACCGTAGCAACACAGGCTCAGTTCTTTCTACAAAACTCATTCCTTCAAATAACCAAATGTGGGGTTCCATAAACTCAGTTTCAGAAGAAGGGGGAGGAGGAAGAAGAAGAGGAAGAGGAGGAAGAGGATGAAGAACAATTACAAGAAGAGATATAATCACTTTGTGGCCAAGGCCGTATAGGCCCAAGATTTCTAAGACATGAATTGAATTTGCTTCAATGCAGCAAAGCCTACTAATAGAAATGATTTTATTTTTTTAATTTAAAAAAATGAAGCACACAGTAGGAATGTAAAATGGTATAACTGTTGTGGAAAATAGCTCAGCAGTTCCTGAGAGGGCCAAACAGAGTGACTACACAAGCATCACTCACACCACAACATGCATGGGGGGGGTCATCACAGCATTATTCACAATAGTCAAAAAGTGGCCATCGGATGATGACATTAGTGGCTTCTAGAGACTGGGAAATGACAGTTCTCATGTGTGTATGAATTTCTTATCACTCATTCACACTGACCATCATCTTGGTATGAAGCTCTGAGCTAGGTAGATATAAATTCAAAAGATGAAGATGTAGTCTCTGCCTTTCAAGGCTCCAGACCAATCCTTACTAATTAGAAATTTTCAAGTTATACTTATTTTTATATCAACTAAGCAACTATTTTTTCCTACTTGGAATTTTTTTTTTTTTTTTGTATGAAGACTAGAAGTTCTTTAGCATTTGTAAACACCCTTCTTGTCAGAAGAGAGTAGGGAGTCTGTACGGCACTGAAAGGGACCTGTGACTCAGCCAATCACGGCAATCAGAAATGAGTCATTCTTTTCTTCTGGCCTAGGCAAGTGCTATCACTGAACTACATTTCTAGCAACTACATTTGATTTTTAAGAGTACCAAACACTTGGGCATTTGTTTTTCAAAGCCATTTAATTAATACAACTGATCTTTCTTGGGAGGGAAGAGGATCAAACAGCTGAGGGAACAACTGTTCTGATTTTTGTAAAATTATACCTGAGCACTGAAAGCAACACTAAGGATTAAAGTTACCCAGTGATACTTCTTTGACAGGAAAATATAAAGATTAAACAGGGACTTCTGTTATACAGGGGTGTCAGCAATTGCTCTGTGTGCTCACCCTCTGTTCTGCAAGTCCTCTAAGTTCGAGGCATTCCATTCTGAGCCCTATGGAGCCAAAAAGACAAGGTGAGTGAGTATTAGCAAGTCAACTAAACACAGCATCTGAAAAGGAACAGAGGTTCTAAAAAGTGACTCAATAACATGCACTCAATGCCTCTTAGTACCAGGAACTTTATTTTATCTCGTCTAGCTTTTATTAATGATACTGCAAAAAATTATCTTTTTCTGGGGGTGGGAGCAGTGAGTGTGTGCACATGTGTGAATAGACAAGTGTCACGTGTGCATTTGGAAATCAGAGGACAACATGACTTTCAGGAGTTGGTTCTTGCCTTCCACCATGTATGTTCTGGGGGGCAAATTCAGGTTATCAGGCTTGGGGCCAAGTGTCTTTACCACTGAGCCATCTTGCTGTCTCTAATGATTTCAAACTTCAGGAACTGTTTTATCTCCTAAGTATTGGGACTCCAGGGGTGCACCAATAAACTCAGTTTCCATGATGTTGGGAACTAAGCACAGTGCTGTGTTCAGGTTAGGCGAACACTTTGCCAGTTGAGGTACATCTCTAGCCATAATTTATTTTTTATAATTTTATCTTATTATATGTATGTATACACATATGTGTGGATGTGGGTGTACTCATGCCATGGCATGTATGCGGAGGTTATACCAGAGGACAACTTTAAAGAGCCTTTTCTCTCCTACCATGTGGGATCTGGTGATTGACCTCAGATCATTAGGCATGGTGACAAGTGCCTTTACCTGCTGAGCCATCTTGCCAGTCCCTGGATTTTCCCTTTAACAGAGGTTTATGCCATATACTTCCAGTTCAGGATCAAAAATTACAAATATGACAAAGTGACCCATTTAATACTCTTCTATTTCACTGCCCTACCACAAGTATAACCAGCCCGTAGCTGAATGTGTTTGAAAGCTCCATCCTAGAAAGGATCTGTAATGTCAAATCTTGAAAACGATAAGCAGTAGTAAAAGTTCTGCCACTTTATTCATAAGCAAAATTACTCTTGTATCCCTTGCTCAGCTAAAAACAAAAACAAAAACAAACAAACAAACAAACCAACCAACCAAGTTGCTGTTCTACAAAAGGTCTCTATTCACATGTAGGTTTTTCTCAGCCAAGTCAGACAGCCTCCATCCAGGAGAGCTGTTGATACTAAAATCTGGCTGGGCAAAGGCTGCCAGCTCAGAGAAATTGTACAATCTTCTAAGAATTTAGATGACTCTTTTCCCTAATAATAACCTGACTACCCACCAATCAGCTTCACTGCAGATTTCCTTTGAACTTTGTTCTAAACATTCCTTCTCCATATCAGCTTTAATATTTGTCTGAATAAACAGATCTCTGTGCCGTGTACTGCAGAGTAGAGCATTCTTCCAGAGTGAGGGAGAATTGCTGCCTCTCCTCAAAATCTGGTTGAGCTCCAGGCATGGCAACTGTGCATGAAATGAGATAACTTTGAGAAAACTTGAAACTAGAATAGATCTCTTTTCCCATGCCAATTGCTGAGAAAGTATATACTCACTGGAGAAAACAAAGGGGTTTGGCCATAGGGCACGCGGTACAAACTGAGAGCAAGCCATCAAATTAAGTATAGTAAGATGTTCAGACAACACCTTTCAAGCATTTATTTTGCATGTTGAATAAGGTTAAATTTTAGAATTCCATTTGGAAGTTATTTCTTTAAATATGAAAATTATTCACACCTTTAATCCCAATACTCAGGAAGCAGAGGCAGGCAGATCTCTGAGTTTGAGGCTAGCCTGGTCTTCAGAGCAAGTTTCAGGACAGCCAGACTTACACAGAGAAACCCAGTCTTGAAAAACCAAAATCAAATCAAACAAAAACAAAAATTAAAATTTCACAATGGAAAGAAATATCTAATCTTTAGAAAACCAAACTATCGGGGCTGGAGAGATGGTTCAGTGGTTAAGAGCATTGACTGCTCTTCCAAAGGTGGTGAGTTCAATTCCCAGCAACCACATGGTGGCTCAAAACCATCTGTAATGGGGTCTGATGCTCTCTTCTGGTGTGTCTGAATACAGCAACACTGTACTCATATAAAGAAAACTAAACTGCCTGTGAAACAGAAGATATTTTTTTTCTTTATTCAAAACTAAGTACACAAATATGTACTTTAAAAGTAAAAACCCTAGGGGTGGAGAGATGGCTCAGTGGTTAAGAGGACTTGTGGCTTTTCTCGAGGATCTGGGCACCCCAGTGCCCAGCACCAGCTGGGAACCCAGCTTCAGTTCCCAGCACCCACAAGGTGGCTCACAACCATCTGTCCATTGATTCCAGTTCCAGGGATTTGATGTTATTTTCTGGCTTCTGCATCAACGTGGTATACAGGCATATACACACACATACAAAGAAAATAAAAAAAGGTAAGAAATCTAAGCTGGGTATGATAGCATATGCCTTGTAATCCTATTTCTTAGAAGTACTAGAAAAGAAGATCTCCTGCCAGTTCAGCTTTGCATAGTAATTTCATGGCTATAGTCCATATGAATCAAACTAAAGACAGACACGTTCTACAATGTCAAGCTTTCAACGGCCCCAAATCTGACTGCATGGTAAAATAAACTCCAGAATGTTCAGAGTGCAGTAATCCAGTGTAGTCAGTTTCTGTGTGTCTACCCTTCTTCTATCCCCTTTCCTGGCTTCTAATCAGTTCAGTTTACAAATGTGTTCATTAGAAACTGGAAGGGTTACATTGCTGGATAGAGATAGTACTGGCCTTTCAATGGATAAAAATAAGAAGCGTTTGAAACATATTTGCCCAAAATATATAGGAAGTAGTGGAAACAAAAATGATATTTTAGCATTCTTCTTTGCTTTTAGGTATCCTTGTTAACCTTGTTCCTACTATCTTGTACACATGAAACTAGAACTCTGCTGGCAGTGGTGGCACACGCCTTTAATCCCAGCACTTGGGAGGCAGAGCAGGCGGATTTCTGAGTTCGAGGCCAGCCTGGTCTACAGAGTGAGTTCCAGGACAGCCAGGGCTACACAGAAAAACCCTGCC
>JADRCH010000059.1:5418653-5453429 GCA_019843965.1 Rhynchomys soricoides
CCCCCCCCCCCCCCAAAAAAAAAGAAACTAGAACTCTCAGAGGCCTTTTTTCCCTTCCTATCTTGAGTCCAAAGCTAGTTTCAAAATACCAGTTAAAATGGTTTTAAAACTTACCAGGAACACATGCTCAAATATCTGTGTAGGACTATCCATTTGACCAAGGATCACTATCATTTCATTATCTATGAATTCCTTAAATTCTCGCAAGTTGCACACCATCTGCATTTCCAATTCTGTTCGTATCTGAAAGAGGTAATGTACTGTATTAATCTCTGTAAGGCGCCTCTGTGTTTTCAACACCACTCTAACTCCCTATCTATTGCTATCCCCCTTCTGGCTTTGGAACAGTGAGGACTCAAAGTTGCTTACCTCTTTGGATGTGATATTCTCCAAATCCTTTTGCATCATAATCTCCCTTAATTTGGTCTTAATAAGCCTTTCTGTTCGCTCACGTTCAGTTGGTCTGAGAATAAACAAGTAGTGATTTTTCGTAAACAACTTAAAGTAATAAATTCACCACTGGGTTATGTTTCCAAACTATTACTCTACTCTCAGATTTATACTGCAGAAGCAAATGAAAATTGCGAGCCAATACATAGTGAGTTTCGGGCCAATGTGGGTATTACATAATGAGACAATTCCTAAAACAAAACAAAAACAAAAACCAAAGCTAACAATAAGAACACACTCCCAAACCAAACCAACCAACATTAAATATACAGATTTATGAAGAAGCAAAGACAAGCTGGGTGTATCAAGTGTATCTCACGTTCCTATCTAGTGCCTTTGGATATCATTACTTACTGAGCTAAAATACCAATCTGGGTAGCCTAGTGGTGTGACTCTCAATAGAACTGGACCTTAAAATGCCATCCTATGTTGATCATTTATTGCTGTGGGCCTATAAGCTAGGGAAGAAAGAGAGCTAATCCATCTACCTCCAACAAGGCAAATTGTATTGCAAAACAGTTGCAAGGCTCAGCTATTTGGATGGAATAGTTCCACCCAAAACACTTTCCTTTTCATGGCAGCTTTCAGAATAGGTCTGTGAAAATTTTTATGTTTTTGGAGACAAGGTCTTGCCATGTAGTCCAGGCTGGCCTAGAACTTTCAATCCTCCTGCTTCAGTTTTCCAAATACGGGGATTATATATAGGTGTGTATCACTGACCTTTCCTTCCTGTTCATTTCTGTAAAGTTTTTATATTAATTTTATCGTTAAGGAGACAAATATGTTAAAAGATATCCTAGTAATCACACACATTAGCAGGGAAGTCTGACCCCTCATTCCCCACAGCTCTCTATCTGCAGCACTGTATTGATTTCTAGCCTCCCAACTCTTTTTATTTTTTCCCTTTCTCACTCCAGCCCTGCTCATTCTGGCCCTCCTTCTTACCCTTTACACAAAATCACTCAAGGCCAGGTGTGGCAGCACATGCTTTAGTCCCAGCACACTGAGTTTGAGGCCAACCTGGTCTACATTGCGACTTCTAGGACAGCCAGTGCTACATAGTAAGACCCTGCCTTAAAACAAACAAACAAACAAACTAACTAACTAACTAACTAAAATAAAATAAATCTACTCTAGGAACTTTAATATGAAATCAGCCTAGACAGCAATTCTTCACTACTAGAAAGCATTGGTTCAGAGTAAGGAGATGCTTCTCTCTAGAGGCACGGTTTCACATTATGGAGAATTTGAGTGCTTTCTATCCCATCTTTGTTCCTATCTACTCAAGAGAGGTATCTGTCCTGTATCTCCTTATTTAGAAATGGACATGGCCTAAGCCTTCAGGCATCCTGCCTGTTCCTGCTGCTTACAGCCTTATCACGGGCTGCAAAAATAGCCTTGGTAATCTCCAATGCTGCATGCTACATCTCCACACCCCCTCGGAGCTCCACAGCATTTAGGCACTCAGCTTCTCAAGAACCACACAGCATGCAGCTAACACTGTGCTGTTCTCAACAAGGCCTTTCTGTTGTGACTAGAAGGACAATTCTTACCTAGGCTTCATCTTTTTCTGGACATGGCTAACGTAGGAGAAAATGTGTAATAACAGTCTTCCACTGAAAAGATGTGTTGATAAAAACAGATTTTAGCAGCTGTGTGCATGCATGGGTTTGATTTCCTAGTTAAGCAGTTCTTTCTCCGAGTCCTTTATGTTCTGAGGTGGAGTAGTTTGGCAGCAGACAGACCCAGGTTTAGTCATAGCTCTGCTACATACAGTTGATGTGACCTTGAACAAGGTCTTTCCCCTCTCTGAGCCTGGTGTAATATTAGGTGTACACTGGAGAACGCCATGTATACATGTCCCTCTTGGATTACAAATACAAACTGTTCACAGCAAACACTGTAAATACAATTTGGCTCACATTTTCCTGTATTCTCATTATACTTTTATAGGCTTTTAAAGTTAACTTGGGTAGGAAGAGGGCACAGAAAAAGCATTATAGCCCACAAATACCTTCCCCTCATTGATGTTACTGGAAGAAAAAAAAATGTAAAAATACAGAGAAAACAAAACTAACTAAAAATCACTCTATCCAGAAATAACCATGTCCTAGTTAGGGTTACTATTGCTGTGATAAAACAACATGACCAAGAGTAAGTAGGGGAGGAAAGGGTTTATTTGGCTCACACTTCCACATGGTAGTTCTTCTTTAAAAGAAGCCAGGACAGGAGCTAAAAACAGAGCAGGAACTAGAGAGGCAGGAGATGATGCAGAGGCCATGGAGGGGTACTGCTTACTGGCTTGCCTCTCATGATTTGCTCAGACTGCTTTTTCACAGAACCCAGGACCTCCAGCCCCGAGATGGCACCACCCACAAAGGGCTGGGCCCTCCCCCATCACTCACTACTGAAGAAAATATCCTATAAGTTTGCCTACAGGCTGATCTTATGGAGGCATTTTCTCAATTGAGGTTCTTTCCTTTTTGACAACTTATTGTGTCAAGTTGACATAAATGTAGCCTGCACATCATCACTGATACTCTGGTCTACAGTCTCCATTTAGTCCTTTTCTACGAAGATAATTTATTAAATACAGCTTAAAACTAAGAACTAAAATTCAGTGAGTGTCTACTGGGTGACAGGATAGGATCTTTCACGTTTTTGTTTGGTTTTGCTTAGGAATGTAAAGCAATTCCTTCTGTGCTACAGATCCAACATCTTCTCAAAAATCAGGAAGGGAAAACAGTTTACTGATTTTGAAATATTTATTCTTTATTTTGAGATGGGGTTGGTTCTACTGTATGTAGTCCAGGCTGGCCTAGAACTTGAAATCCTTCTGCCTCAGTCTCCAAAGTGTGCTGTGTGCTACTATCCCTGGCTATGAAGAATTTTCTTCTCTATTGAGCTATATGGAACATCCATTCCTCTGAAACCCACCAACCAGCTTTACAACATGAAATCATGAAGATAATTTTCCACAGATTCTTATCTTTTTGGTTACTATGATATCTTGAAAGGACTAGGTCTACTAGAAAGATGGCTCTAGAATCAATAACTCCCTGTTTTTGCTTTTAAATCAAAACAAAATGCTGATGATGTTTTGATTACTTCTTGATCTAAAATAAAACCACAACTCAATAGAAATAAATTTAACCCAGATATTCTTTTAAAGGGATTGGAAACATCTTTCTTCCATCTTTCTTTTCTGAGACAGGGTTTCACTATGTAGCTCTGGATGGTTTAGAACCTGCTCTGTAGACCAGGCTGACCTTGAACTCAGATCCACTTGCCCCTGTTTCCTGAGTGCTGGGATTAAAGGTGTGCACCTCCAGTCCCAAAGAGTATGAACAGCCTTGGTTGCAACAGTAAAGGAAAAGAGAGAAGACATCAACTATTGTTCCTGGGGATTTCATTTATAGGAGCAAATGTTCTCCTTTGAAAGTCAGCTTGATTTCTTAGGTAACCCTTCAAAAGTATCCTTACTGTTAACTTATCAAATGCTCACCCTTTCACAGTCAATTCCTCTAAATTCAAATTTCAAATTAGTGGAATCTGAGTAATAGATTTTTATAGCATTCCATTCTTGATTATGGACATTCCATTGTACCCAGGAATGAAATTCTTCAGGCCTTTGCAGGTAATAGAAGGCTACTCTTCATGTATGACATATTTGGGGTAGGGTTAGTTCCTAAGGAATTTGCTGTTTAGGACATGGGTTTCCACAGTCCTCAGCAAGCCAACTTACATGTCTGTGAAGAGGGCTGGAGAGTCAGGCCGATGAGACTGCACATCCTGCATAGCATTCCACTCATTGACTGAGGACTGATCTGAGTTGATATGGCTCTCATAATAACTCACCCAAGTCAGAAAAAGGCTGCCTGGATAGTAGTTATGAATTCTGGCCACTTCACAAGCCTTGTGCAAACTCTGTAGTGCGGACCTGAAAGATAAGCCTAGAAATGAGCACTGTAAAATTATGGGGTACCAAAGGATAAAAATCACTACTTTCTCAAACTTGTCTACTTTTTAAATCTTGCAGAGTATCATTCTCTGGAGAATTTCCTCCCTCCGCGGAGTCAAGAGTCTCTGATCTTGCTTTCACCCTCAAGGCAAGGAGCTGGGGGAGGGGAAGAGAACCGACAACTAACTCCCCAGTGAAAAACAGGTCTAGGAACCTATGGTCTCACGTCCTTATCCTTGGACTCATGACGTGACTGTGTCATTAGCAAACAAAAATCTCAACAATTAACTATTTAAAATTTTTCTTTGGCACAGAATCATGTGATAGCTTGTTCTCTATGATTCTTATAGGCTCCACAAAGATCACATAGGCAGATGCCCGGAAGCCACAGGGCTATGTCCTTTGATGTTCAGGGAGTACTGATCTAATGACATTTACCATTCTTGCTAACTTAAGTCTCCTAGTTCTTTAAACCATTTATTCATTCACTCGAGTTACCTTCTAAGAATAGCTCTGCTACACTGAGACTAAATTAAACCTCTTGACTCTGAACTCAGAAACCCAAGAAGGGTAAACAAAACTAAAAACTATCTTTTGTCTATATACCTATCCTAAAGCCAGAAATGCTAGAAAGTAAACAACACACACAAAACAAATGCTAAGAAGAAACTTACCAAACCTACAAAACCTAGGACCTTCTACATTTTGTTTATCGGTCTATCTCCAGTGCTTAAAAATAAGACCTAGGTTATAGCTGAAGCTCAGATAAATGTCTTATTGGCTATAAATTAATGTTTTTCTCTTAAAGGAAGTGTAAGAGAATTCCATGGCCATTCATTTACATATTTTCTTTATACATATTTTTCTTTATAACATTTAACTTATTTATTTATTTTACTGTTTTATGTGTGTGAGTATTTTGACTGCATGTATGTCTGTGCACCATGTGTGCCTGGTGAAGTCAGAAGAGGATGAAGGATCCCCTGGAACTATAGTTACAGAGGATTACGAGCCTGTTTGAGGGCTGGAAATTGAATTTAGGGCCTCTGCAAGAGCAGTTAAGTATTTTTAACTGTTGAGTTAATGTATAACACCTATAAAATTAAAAAAAAAAAATGATATGTGAGTGGGTACATGTGCCACAGTAGCAAATATGTGGGGTCCAGAGGTGAATTCTGGGGTGCTAGCTCCCTCCTCCACCAAGAGTGTCCTGCAGATCACATGCAGGTTGTCGGTCGAGCCAGCAACTTTACTTGCTAAGCCATTTCAAAGGTCTTACATATTTTTTAAAGAATACCTTTTAATTTTTTCCCCTCGTAAGAAAAGTGATCAATGCTCATTTTGAAAAGGTTCTATAGCTGTTCAGGTGTGGTGGCTCCTGGCTTTAATCCCAGCTCTTGGGAAGCAGAGGCAGGCAGAGCTCTGAGTCAGCTAGGACTACTTAGGGAGTTCTAAGACAGTCAGAGCAATGAAGAGACTGCCCCCAAAAGCCAAAAAGTAAAACCAAAACATAAAAGATGTATGGTGCTCGCGTGGCATGCAGGAGGCACCGAGTTTGCTTTTCACTGTCACAAAATAAACAAAATAAGTGGCAGGAATACCATTCAGTCCCAGCACCACTACTCAGGTTTGGTGCTGCTCTTCCCAGTTCTTGGTCTGTGAAGGCCAAAATAAAAACTGCATGGCTGAATTATGCATTTATAACTTGTTCTTCTATTTTACAGCCTGGCATCAACATCTGTTTCAATATTTTCCAAGTACATTTTTTTGAGACAGGCCCTCATATAAGCTAGACCTGGCACTGACTATATCTAGTTCATTATGAGCCTGCACTTAGGACTTACCCTACTGTCTCACCCCTGCTGCTCTCTAGTGCTGGGAATGCAGGTTACGTGCTATAATGCTCATTTTGTTAGTGGCTGCTTAATAGTAAATTATATGTATGCACCAAAATTTAACTGATTCCTACTTTCAAACATTTAAATTCCAGTTTTTGTTATTATTCTATAAAATCCTTGTATACACATAGTTATAATCTCAGAGTAAATTCTTAGAATTACTAGGTTAAAAGTGATAAAGAATACTAGCAAAACAATCTCCAAAAAGGTTACTCCAGTTTATTCTACCAATGGTTAGACGTGTTCTTTAAATCCGCATCAATTCCATATCACATAAACTTTTAAAAAGTTCATTAATTTAGGTTTTTGTTGTTGTTGTTGCTTGGTTGGTTGGTTGGTTTTTTCGAGACAGGGTTTCTCTGTGTAGCCCTGACTGTCCTGGAACTCACTCTGTAGACCAGGCTGTCCTCAAACTCAGAGAAGCCTCTGCCTCCTGAGTGCTGGGATTAAAGATGTGCATCACCACTACCAGGCTAAAAAGGATTTTTAAAACATAACTTTATTTTTGAAGTGTGTATGTGTGGTATATACATGTGCACACATTTGTGTGGATGTGTGTGCTGTGCGTACTAGTGCATGTGTGCTCCTGCATGTGGAGCCACTGTTGGGTATCTCCTCTGTCACTTTCCTCCTCATTTCTTTGAGACAGAGTTTCTCACTGACCCTGGAGCTAATCGATTTGGTGAGGCTAGTAGGGTGATTAGATTCAGGTTTGCCTGGCTCTAGTCTGTTGTGGATTTTTTTTTTTAAAAGTAGATATTTCAGATTGAATAAGTCTCTATGCTTGTACCAGCAAACACTTACCTGACTCAGTCACCTGTCAGTCCCCTAAGAGGTTTTCTATTACTCAAAATAGGCAAATGCTCAGAGAATTTCAATTGCACTCCAGAGATTCCATGCATACTCTCTTCATTTGGAAATTCACACTTTACAATTGTACCTTACAGATCTGCTGCAACTATAATATGTACTCAGTGTTAGCTGCTTCAGATACAATGGCTACACATAGGAATGGGAGACTAAAGTAACTGTTGTCTGGTTAAGGAAGGACCTGGTCTAAATACTGCTTTGACTCACCACTAATATTTCTATCATATGACTTCCAATTCAATATTCTTCAAAAAAGTTAACAGAACAATGACTAGTCAGTTTACTTGACAACATCAATTCTTGATCTGAGGTTATTACTTGAATTAAGGCTGCTTTGTCTTCCTCTTCAAAATATATCTGAAAAGTACCGTCATTCTACTATATGCATGGGAATAGATAGGTTAACTGCTTTTAAGTATTAGTCAAAGGAGATCATTAAGTTTTCCATAAAAATTCACCCGTGAACTATGCTGTAAATCTATAAATGTGGTCTAAACACATCTAAAACTGTCCCACCGCAGTTACTTCATGAAATATTAAGAAAGGTAACTGTTTAGTGACAATGAGGATTCACTTCTGTTATGCAGGTTTAGATTATTTCCTGGATCAATCACTTCTTGCTTTGCTTGCCTTCTACTTATCCATTCTACTTACCATGAGGGCTTCTATTATAGAACAGGCAGTAGAATGAGAAGCAGGAATTTACTTATTTGTTGTGTGTGTGTTTTTCTATGTATGGATTTGTGTGTACATGTGTATATGTGTGCTCAGGTAGGCCAGATGTCAATGTTGTATGTCTTCCTCAGTTGATGTCTACCTAATTACTGGCTGTAACATCTCACTGCACCTGGAGCTCACTGAGTCAGCTAGACTGGTGGGCTATCGAGCTCCGGGGATTTGCCTGTCTGGCATGCCCTTTTTCTTCCCCAATTCCCTGCGACAGATGGACACTGTGCCTGGCTTTACATGAGCAGTGGTATCTGAATTCAGACCCTTATGCTCACATGATGAACACTTTCTGATTGAAATATCTTAGTTCCCAGAAGCTAAAGGCTTTATTCCTTGGTTATATTACATCATTTCCTAGATAAGTGAACAAGAGTCTATTCTGTTTAAATAAATAAGACGCTCTCAGGTCAGTTATGTAACCTAGCAATGCCTTGGTCCTTTCATTTACCACAGGGTGCTAACAACCCTGCTCTGTGGTGCCGGGGCAATGATTAAATATAAAGCATTCAAAACATCTGGCATTCAAAACATCTGGCACACAGCGAATAGCTTAAAAGTGTCAGCATATGGTTGGTTATCAACAGCAGTTGAAGTTTTATTTGCGTTACACAAACAATTGCTAGTATTTTAAAAGAAAATTCCTCTATCTATAATGCAACTCTGTCAATGCTTATCTCTGATTATCATATGAAACTAAAAGCTAGTTGTGCATAGCAGTAAAACCTATAGATGTTGTTCTCACACTAAGCATGGTTAGTGTGAGACACACTTCTAACAGGCTCTTTGCTAATTCATTAACATCTCTTCTAGAGCCTAGTAGTTCCTCTGAATTTCACTTGTTCACCAGTGCACAAGGCTTTCCATTGTGAAAATTTAAAAATTGCATTTCTGGGCCACCTTCAACCATGGTTACCATTCAAAAAGATCACACACACACACACACACACACACACACACACAAATCGTCTACACATACAGCATTCTCATAGTGAATTGTTATCATTTCAAATAGTTCTTCTCTCAAAAAGCATTGTTTTAAAGAACTTTTTAAAAATAGAACAACTTTTTAAAAACCTACAGTTTTATAGATATTAAAAGCCATCTTACCACATTGCTTGCACAGATACAGGTTTGAATATGTGAACTCTGTTATCTGTTGATACGCTGAACCCACTAAGAGCAAAAGAGAACAGACAAAAGTCCACAAATAAGGGTCAGGTATTTCGAGTTTACTACAACAACTGACTGATTAAATAGAAGAAACAATCAGATATGTTTTCTAGAAGTTAACTAGAAGTAGGACGTGACTGAAAAGTTTCAACCTGGCAACTGAGAGGAGAATCAAAGTATTCTCCAGGAACAAGTGCCTTGCCAAGTAACTGAATTGTAGTGGTCATCTCTAGACATAAACACATAGGAGCACCACCAGATGGACTCAGCAGGCTATATATAAATATATGTACATGTGCACAAATATGAAATAATAACTAAAGAAGTCGTTGTAGATTTTCGAGGGAGTGGTGGAACAGAAGAGGAGTTGAAGAGCGGGTGGAAATGATATAAATACAGTTCTCATATACAAAATTCTCAAAAATAAATTTAAATAAAGAAAAACTCCAACAAATTAATTTTATCTATTGGGCAAAATTAAGGTATTTTATTTGGAAGCCTTTTGATTCATAGCAAGCCTGACCTGGGTTTTATAAATTGGAGCAAACATTTCAGTCTTTTGGGAACACCTTCTAAAAACACCAGGAGGTGGGGGTGGTTAACTGGAAGGAACTGACTCAGGAAAGGGGTTATACAGCGGGCTGACAGCTGGCAGAGGACGCAGGACGTTATTTGAAACAGAACACATCACCCTCTGGGAGAACATGGCGAGAGCTGTCCCACATGTTCACACTGAAGGCTGAGCCAACAAGCTACTACTTCTTTGCCTGGCTTCCTAACATGGCTTAAAAGAACAGAAGTGAGAGACCCTGGAAAGTTGTACTTACTCTACTTTACTAAACGGCAGTTTTAGGGCATTGAACTGCTGACAAGTCAGTTCAGTTGGCCACAAAGGGCCTCCCATTCAGCTGAATGAATGAGCCACTAAGACTAAGATGGAGCCACACCCCTTAGCTTTCTGTAGGAGGGAGAAAAAAAAGACAAGAGAAAGTGCTTACCCATCACCATCCAAATGAATTAGGGTGTCACTCCAGAGAGGCAAGACCAAGCCCATGGTACAAGTGCTACTGAAAGACAAGAAATAATCACTAACTTACTTCCTGTTATTCTGGGAAGCAGTCATCATTTATTAACTTTCAATAAGGGATAACCCCTAATGGTTTATCCTAATGATAACACAGTGGTTCACAACTTGTGGGTCACAATCACTTTGGGGGTCGAATGACCCTTTCACAGGGGTCAACTAAAACCATTGGAAAACACTGATATTTATGTTATAATTTATAACAGTAGCTAAATTATAATTATAAAGTAGCAACAAAAATAATTTTATATTGGGGGGTGTCACCACACCATGAGGAACTGCATTAAAGGTTATAGCATGAGGAAGGTTGAGAAGCACTGCCTTAGGCAATTAAATTGATTATAAAAGTTAGAGCAGAGAAATTTCTGTCATATTACTATTAATCCTGTACATATTCTCAGGACCACTTCCATCACTGCTGACTTGCATTTGGTAGGACTTTGTCCAGGATACAGTATCCAACTCAATTACAAGGATTTAATCCTTTTGTTTTTAGGGGATGGGAGTCATGGATAAGGTTTCATGTAGCCCAGGATGGCCTCAAACTTAACACATAGCAGAGGCTGGCCTTGAACTCTTGATCCTCCACTTTCCGAGTGCTGGGATTAAAGGAATGCACCACCATAATTGTCTCAAGGACTAGTTTTAATGTCAAGAACTACTGCTGGTTACTCAAGATCTTAGAATAAATAATTTATTCAACTTTAAGATATACTGAAGAATATAACACTTAACAGTCTTAAAAGGAAAAGAATTAAAAGTATACAGAAGTAACAGTCATGGCTTGTCAGTTAGAGAAATAAAATTACAGTTTAAGTAAAACAGAACTTGGTCTTATGTGTGTGAACATGAGTGTAAATAGAATTTTAAAGAATAAATTTTATTTTTATTTTATGTGCATTTTGTGTGCATGTATGTCTGTGTACCACTTGCATGTCTAGTGCCTATGGAAGCCAGAAGGTGTTAGATCCTTGAGACTGGAGTTATAGATGGTTATGAGCTGTCAGGTGCGTGCTAGGGACTGAACCTGAGTCCTCTGAAGAGGACTTATGAGCCATCTCTCCAACCTCCTGTTTTAAGAGAGTCTGTAGTCCAGACTGGCCTTGAACTTGAAATTCTCTTGTCTCAGCCTTTTCTATCTTGAGATTAAAGGCACGTGCTATCACACCTGACAAAATACTGCTATGCGCTGAGCAGGCATTGCTGAAAACAGAATAGGGGTGTCAGCTACCAATAAAAGGCTGGTTGTGCTATGGAATACTAAACATTGCTCAGGTCCTGGGGGTTGTAGCTCTGTGACCTGCCCTAGGTTCAGCCGCACACCAGCCTCGGAAGGAAACTGGCTCCGAATGAACAGAACAGGTTGGTGCAAAAAGCCCTGGACTCCTGATCAATTAATTGTACGCTCTCTGACTCCACTTCTCTGGACAACCTTCACCATTTCTTTCCATTTTTCCTCTTAGAGGATCTTTAAAGTTTTCAGTTTTGTTGGGTATGGTAGCACCCACCATTAATTCCAGTATTTGGGACACAGAGGCAGGCATACCTCTATGAGTCTAAGGCCAGTCTGCTCTATGACAGTAAGTTTCAGGCAAGCCAAGATGACTTTTGTTTTGTTTTGTTTTGTTTTTTTGTTTTTTTGTTGGTTTTTGAGACATGGTTTCTCTGTATAGCCCTGGCTGTCCTGGAACTCACTCTGTAGATGAGACTGGCTTCCAACTCAGAAATCTGCCTGCCTCTGCCTCTCAAGTGCTGGGATTAAAGGCGTGCACCACCACTGCTCGGCTTAAAGATGCATCTTAAACTACTTCCTGCTTTTGGACATTTCCCAAAGGATCCTTCATCTGCTCCCTCCCAAAATATCTACAGAGACAGCATAGCAGAAAGAACACTGGACATGGGAGTGGAATGCTGCAGTTATGACCATGGCTCTTAGCCAGATGGACTCTGGAACCCGGGTTCTAGCAGTAAGCACTTTTCTCTAGGGCCTTATACAGTAACTACTTCCGAGTTACTCCTCAGCCTTTTAACTGTGTAGTCTTAAACAAATTACTGAATTGCTTGTGTTTGTTTCTTCATCTATAAAAGAGGGACAAAATAACCTTTACTGTCTTGTTGTAAGATCAAGCATATGAAAACATATGAGAGGGTTTCTAAACATAATAGTTTCTATTCAATAAGTATCTACTATGCCAAATAGCTGGATTTAATTTCTTTTGGTATTGAAACTCTGAATAGTTACTTAACTCTTCTCAGCCTTAAGTTCGTCACCTTTCAAAGTAGGCTACAAACCTGGCCTCACAGGAAAGGTTAGAGGGACGAAAGGGGAAGGGGGAAACGATGTAATTGTTCCCTTTCCCTTTTATTATTTATTTACTTTACATCCCAATTGCAGCTGCCCTTCTCTCCCCTCCCTTTTTCTGAAGAAAAGGGAGGCCTCCCAAACATGTGTAATTATGTTTTAATTTTAAAATATTCAAAAAGGATTAAAAAGGCTAGAGAGATGGCTCAGTTAAAAGAACTTGTTGCTCCTTCAGAGGACTCCGGTTTGGTTCCCAGGATCACATGACAGCTCACAACTGTCTCTAACTCCAATCCCAGAGGATCCAATGCCTTCTTCTGGCCTCTATGGGCTCTATACACACACAGCATACTGACATACATGCAGGCAAAATACCCATACACATAAAATTAAAAAAAAAACATTAAAATACTTAAAATAAAGATAGGTACAGTGGCACAAAGTACCTGGGAGACTGGATTTGAATGTTTTGGGAACTGGCTTATATAAGGGCACCTTTAGTTCCCTCTGTCTTTCCATCCCCTCAAAAAAGGGGGGGGAATATTTAATCTCTCTCTCTCTCTCAAAAGTTAGTGAAGGAATCAAGGAGAGATTATAATCTAAAACATAGATGCATACCAAACTTTTTAATGCATCTAATGTCACAGAAAGTATGCTACTGGAATTCAAGACCCATTAAGAGTAGGTGGTTTCAGGGGCTGGAGAGATGGCTCAGTGGTTAAGAGCACTGGCTGTTCTTCCAAAGGTCTTGAGTTCAATTTCCAGCAACCACATGGCGGCTCACAACCATCTGTAATGGAACCTGATGCTCTCTTCTGGTGACAGTGTACTCACATACAGAAAATAAATAAATCTTAAAAAAAAAAAAAAAAAAAAAAAGGGTAGGTGATTTCAACACCACATTTCTCCAGTTCTCCAATAGACAGGTCATCTAGATAAAACACAAACACAGAAACATCAGATTTATAAGAAATAATACATCAAAAGGACTTAGCAAATATCCATAGGAGAAAATTCCACCTAAACACTAGCAGCCCATGGAAAACTCTCTAAAATAGACCACACTCCGGTATACAAACAAAAAACCTTAACAAATTCAGAAAAAGTGAAACAATGCCATATATCCTATTAAACCATAATGAAATAAAATTTAAATTAGGAAACAAACAAATCTTTAGTAAATATATAAACTTAGGAAGATTAATCAACTCACTACCGAATGACCAAAGATTTAAAATCTTTAAGGTGAAATAACATGTTAATACATTACACTATAAAATTAATATCAAATATTAACCTAGAATAGGTGTTCTAATGCATCTGAAAGGGATGTAGGGTGTCAGGTAGCAGGATACAAACGATTTAAGAGTATCAGTAACACCAGGTGAAAACTGCTGACATGCTGCTTGAGTTCAGGGCTATTCTGGGCTTCACAGTGAGAACTTTTCTCAAAGGAAAAAATCTGGGGAGCAACAAACAAATACCAGACCACAAAGTTTTGCTGTTTTATAACCTGAAGCATACACAGTGTATTTGGGAAAACAACTTTACATTGTATTAATAGGAAACCTTGTCACTTAAAACTATAATACACTTCTCAAAATAAGCTAAATGAATTGGTTACAACATCACTACTTGTAATTATCAAACAATTTGTCTTTTACTTTGTCTTAATGGTGTTTTGAAACATATTTTCATATTCTGATATATAAAATAATATAATAAATTCCTTTAAGAGTAACCAACAGCATTTCTTTTACTGTTATACAGGCTCACTCAACAGGAGACATATAGGATTTTCTGTCTTTAGAGCTTCATGTCCCAGTTTGTTTCCCAGATACTAAACTGTTGTTAATGCAATGGCATCTGTTAGGTGTGATTCAGACAGAACTATTAGAACACATTGATGTGGTTTGCTGAGGATAAATTACCAGTCATCCATGGAAAGTGTCTGCTGGGCATCTGATGGCTCACACTCCAGAGTCAGAGTCTGCAGTTACTGCCTCCAGCCTCACTTCTAGTTCCTGTTCTACAGGGTTTTCAACTGAGGGGTCAAGGGGAACTGAACAAAGGAAATATGGCCTCAGCAATTCTGTCTAACTGTACCATACTGTCCTACAGGGGAGCTGTTCATCACACAACTACTAAGAAAGTAAATGAAACATGACTAGTTATGACTGAGAATTTTTCTTACATGTCATTAATTTGGTATTTCCCCCTCCCCCTCTCTCTCCCTGGATGGCCTGAACTTATTACATAGACCAGGATGGCCTCACCTTCTTGGCAATTCTCCTGACTCTACCCTCCTCCAGAGTGATGAGATTACTGGAGCACGTCACCATTCTCAAAAAAAAAATGAGTATTTTCTTACTAAAAGGGCTGTTACTTAAAAGTGGTTGCCGAGCCTCTGTAAATTCAAAGCATATAATTTTTTTCCCCTTCTCACTCTGGACCAAAGATTTACTTATTTTTCATGTAAGTACACTGTAGCTGTCTTCAGACACACCAGAAGAGGGTGTCATATCTCATTGCAGATGGTTATGAGCCACCATGTGGTTGCTGGGATTTGAACTCAGGACCTCCGGAAGAGCAGTCAGTGCTCTTAACCGCCAAGCCATCTCTCCAGCCTCAGAGCATATAATTAAATACTATAACTGGTATACACGTTCACAACTCTGGCCAAGCTCACAAGTTATTTCCCAAGTTGACTTTTGTCTTTTCCCCCCTAACTTGTCATACCTGGGAAGAGGGAAAGGAAGCTCAACTAAAAAATGGTCTTGATTGGACTGGTCTGTCAGCTTGTCTATGGGGCATTTTTAGATTGCTAATTGATGCAGGAGGAGCCAGCCTATGGTGCACAGTACCATCCCTAAGCAAGTGGGCCTGAGCTGTATAAGGTAGTTAAATATGAGCCTGGGAGCAAGCACATCTGCATCTTTGCTTTAGTTCCTGACTCCAGGTTCCTGCCCTTGCTCCCCCTCATGAGGTTGGACTATAACCTGTAAGCTGAACTCTTTCCTCCCAAACTTTTTTAAAAAAATCATTTTATTTTCTTTTGTGTACATGAGGTAGCATGCTGGAGGTTAGAAGAAGACAACTTGAGGGAGTTGGTTTGTTCCACTATGTGGGTCCTGGGGAACTGTACCCAAGTTGCTGGGGTTGGCAGCAGGTACATTTACCCACTTAGCTATCTCGCCAAGTTGGTTTTGGTTAGTGCTTTATCGCAGCAATGCAAAGCAAAGCAAGACTACTTCTGTGTACAAACTAGAGTAAACACTGATTTTGGAAACTTTCTAGAGATACTAGGATTCCTTACCCCCTACCCCAAATCAGAAGGACAATCATTGCCATCTATACCCCTTCCTCCAAACCCAGGGCTTTGTGCAATTGGGTGTGTGTAAATTCCCTCAGGCCTGGACCACACCCCTAGCTATTACACAATTCCATTCTAGTCCTAAACCAGGAAGTCAAGGTTTGAGACATCTGGCAGGATTTCCTGAGGCTTATTATCTCAGAGTGTAAAGATCTGCTTAGCAGCCACATTCCACAGTCTTCTCAAAGGTTCTTCACAAACAGTAGGGAAATACAACAGAAAAGCCTGAAGCTTTAAGGATACACCCCAGCTCTCCCCAATGAACAACAACAACAAAAATGACAATGATCTAGGTTCTGTCTGAGATATCTTTAATTACAGCAAGCAAAGTACATATGAGTATTGAACCCAGGACTAGTGAAATATTACCAAGAAAGGTATGTAATGTACCCTTGGAATACCAAAGTAGAGCATTACTGATTGAAAGAATGGATTGGTAGGAGAAAGAAACAGAGCTATGTTTCCATTTGCTTAATTATTATCATTAGTACCCAACAATAAATGGAAGGTAAAGAATAAGAGTAAATTAGAAATAGTCAAAGACATTCACCAAGCATCACTGTCTCTGAAGATAATGGTCAAAACTTATTTCCTAGTTTTATGCCTTGATTTGTGTGTCTATGTGTGTGTACATATGCTCATATGTTTATGAGGTACATTTGGAGGCCAGAGGTCATCCTTGGATGTCTTCTTCAATTGCTCTTCACCTTAGAGACAGTTTCTCACTGAACTCTGCTCTCACAGATTTGGCTAGGCTAGCTCCTTGGCTGGCCATCTGCCAGCCAGCAAGTCCCAAGGATTATCCTGTCTCCACTTCCTCACATTTGGAAGGCACATGCTGCTGTGCCTAGATTTTCCACCAATGCTAGGAACTGAACCCAGACCCTTGATCTTACATGGCAAACACTTCACCACCTGAGCCACCTCCTCAGGCTGACATGAATTGGTTTTTTAACTTAAAAAATTTCATTACTGGCGGCTGGACAGATGGCTCAGTGATTAAGAGCACTGACTGCTGTTCCAAAGGTCCTGAGTCTATTCCCAGCAACCACACGGTGGCTCACAACCATCTGTAAGGGGATCCGATGTCCCCTTCTGGTGTGTCTGAAGACAGTGACAATGCACTCATATAAAGAAATATTAAAAAAATGTCATTACCACATACTCATTGTAAAAGACAGTGGGCTTCACTGATACTTTCATACATATATGTCAACCATTTTCATAAACATAGATATTGGGGTGGTTCGAGTAAGAATGGTCCCCACAGGCTCAGAAGTAGCACTGCTTGAGAAGGATTTAGGAGGTGTTCCCTTGTTGGAGTAGATGTGCTCTTGTTGGAGGAAGTGTTACTGAGTGTCCTTTAAGGTTTCAAAAGCTTAAGCCAGGTCCAGTGGTTCTCTCTCCCTGCTGCCTGTGGATCTGGGTGTCGATTTCTTTGCTACTTCTCCAGCACCATGTCTACTGTGTGCTGCATGCTCCCTTCCATGGTGTGATGATAATGGATTAAGCCTTTGAAACTGTAGGCAAGCCCCAATTAAATGGTGTTTATTCATGGCAATAGAACAGTGATCAAGACATACATCAAGAAGACAAGCTGGGCATAGTGGCTCTAAAGTGGTGTACTTTAGTCCCACCACCTGGGAGGCAGAGGCAGACTGATTTCTGAGTTCAAGGTCAGCCTGGTCTACATCAAAGAGATCCTGTCTCAAAAAGATAAAACAACACACATATACAAACCTTACCCTCTTACCTTCTTGTCCCACTTTAGCTTGAATTTTAAAAGCTTAATTATACAAGACACTTTTGTAATAGCTTAAATAACTGTAACAGCTTATTTAAAAAGTAGTTCTCTTAAAAAGTAGTTTTCATCCCTTTCCTCATTTTTTATGGCATCATACCTGTCATTAGAAGAAAAATCCATTCCCAGGACAATGCTTTCTTCAGTGTCTTGTCTACCATTAGTTGAAACCACTACCATATAGCGTGTTCGATTTTGGTAAGTACTTTCCAGTCTTACAGCCTGAGGTTAACAGATAACAAAGAAACAAAAAATTTAGAGAAATTTTAAATCACTTAATCTTTTTTCCCCTTTTAAACCAGCACCTCATAGCATGCCACCAAAGCAAGAGAGTCAACAGTTTGGAGACCTAAATTCAAATTTCAACTCTTATATAGTAACTATAAAACCTTTGATGTAATACTACATTAATTGGAGAGAGATAAAATAATACTTGCTATGTTGTTTATAAGAATCGGGGCATACAAACCACACTTAAGACAGGCCCCTTACCCAGCAGGAGATAACCAACACAATGGTATTTTTGGAGATTTTTTTTTTTTTGAGGTCTCAATATTGCTTTGTTGGTTTGTTTTTTAATCTTGCTTTTGCTTGTGTATTACGGTTTCTGATTTTGTATTACGGTATCACACATTTTTGTGTGTATGTGTATGTTTCTTGTGTATTTTCTTTTTCTTTTTTTTTTTTTTCGAGACAGGGTTTCTCTGTGCCTTGTGTATTTTCATTGCTGTTTCTTTCTGTTTATTTTGGTTTGTTTTAAAGAGAGAAAGAAAGTGTGGAGATGAGAGAGAGTAAATCATGACTATATTGTATGTAAATCAGACTATATTGTATGAAAAAATTTATTTTCAATGAAAAATAAAACTATACAGGGTAAGTATATAAGTCACTATAAATACACATTAAGTTGGTCAAAATGTTATAGATGTGTATTTTACTGAAATATATAGTATTCATATATTTTACTGAAATATATAGTATTCATATATTATAACATATATATAATGTTTTATAAAATATATCAATATATTATATGTACATCTCTTAAATAGTCTATGCATCTATATGTACTTATCTGTCTCTACAAGCTTTGGGGTAAGGTAATACCAAATCTGCTTCTCTTAGTAAACATTACTTATTTCACCAAGCTTTAGTCAGGCTCCTGCACTTTGTCTAGATCTATCTGTGCAATTTCCTGCAAAATTAAACTTTAGTAAGAACCCCCACTAAATTTATTTATCTGGAATCTACATCATCTTTACTGGATAACCCTTGACATCTAGCTGGGTTTCTCCCAGAGATGGTGGGTCCTCCACTATCTCCTAAGTGATATATGATCACCCTGGCCTATCTTCAACAAAACCATTCAAATCATTTTAAGCCAAAACTTGACTGAGGGTTCTCTGAAATCTAAGGTTGACTGAGCCATTACAGATGCTAACCAGAGAAGGCCCTTATCTATGGGTAAGGTTTTCAACCACCTGCAGGGAAGTGAGGCAGCAAATGGAAACTTGCCTGCTGGGCCTCAGTGTGAAAACATATTGTAATGGTTATTTTTTGTTGCTATAATCAAACACCATGACCAAGGCAAGTTCTAGAAGGAAGAGCTTATTTGGGTTAAGGATTCCAGAAGAAGAGTCCATAATGGTGGGGGAGGCATGCCAGCAGTTAGCTAGAGCAGAAGCCGAGGTATAACATTCTATCCTCAGGCAGGAAGCAAACAGCAAACTGGAAGTGCATAAGGCTATAAACCCTATGCTTGCTCTCCATGCACTTCCTCTAGCAAGGCTCTACCGATTTCTCAAACAAAACATCAACTGGGGACCAAGTTTCTGAATACTTGAGCCCATAGGAAACATTTTCCACTCAAACCACAAGTTTATACTGAAGATTCTGAGAGGAAAAGCACAAAGTATTTATATTGGATCTACATTGACTACAGGAAGGAAATGAGAAGCAGGCAGAGGTTTGAGACAGGCCAGTTTGTATGAATGACCTATTGCTTGATTGGCTGAGACAAAGAGTCCAGAAAAATGTATTTATAAAGCGTATATGACATAGCCTAGGCTTGCTTGTCTAGAATTCAGCCTAGGCTTCAGTGATTCAGTAATGAAAGAGACCACAGTTAATTGTTAACAGATTAATCGCCCCCACTGTCCTCTAACCCTTGTAATTAAATATAGGGTAGTTAAGGATTTTTAAAAATATATTTGTTTATATAAAGTGTGTGTGTGTATCTGTAGAAATTAGAGGTCAATTCTGGGTATCTTCTTCTAGCCTGGATTATTCTTTGTTTTACTTTTTGAGACAGGATCTCTTCACTAAAGATCATTGGGTCTAAACTGGATGACCAGCACTGGGAATACAGGCACATGCTTATCTATATATTACCTGTTTTTAGTACATGAGTGTTGAGTATCCAAACTTACAACCTCACGCTTGCATGGTGAGGGCACTACTGCCCAGCTTGCACTGTTACCAACTCCATATTTCCTCAGCTCACAGGGTTTTGCCAATTTAATCTGGGTCCTTCACTTATCTTTTATATTTCCTCTCAGCAGCTTTTATCGCAGGGCTCAACTCTGTCATCTGGCTATGAATTTCTGCTTGCCCATGCTGGGTTTATAATTAAGCCCAATTCTATACTAAAGTCTCCCAGCTTTATCTCAATAGTCCTGACTAAAATTTGTTTTCACCACTTTAAAAAAAAAAAAAAAAAAAAAGAATCTTATGAAATAATGAATGTGCCATTCTAGTGTGTGTTTCTTTTCTTTTCTTTTTTCTTTTTGGTTTTTCGAGACAAGGTTTCTCTGTGTAGCCCTGGCTGTCCTCGAACTCAGAAATCCACTTGCTTCTGCCTCCCGAGTGCTGGGATTAAAGGTGCAAGCCACCACTGCCCGGCTAGTGTGTGTTTCTATGAGCAGAATTTATTATAACATCTGCCAAAACATGTTCTATAGACTGAAGAGGGGAAGATGAGGAACATGAACGTAAGCACCGATCATATAGATAAAATTTGCACAAGCTACTATAATATGAAGCAAATTTTAGCATTATCCCAGGTAAGTTACTGGCTCTGTGCAAATGAATACCTGTATTTAACAGATATTTACACATACAAACACATGTCTGTATGCAACAGTGTGATGGTTTGTATACTTGGCCCAGGGAGTGGCACTATTAGGTGTAGCCTTGTTGGAGTAGGTGTGGCCTTATGGGCGTGGGCTTTAATACCCTTGTCCTAGCTGCCTGGAAGCCAGTCTTCTGCTAGGTGCCTTTGGAACAAGAGGTAGACATCTCAGCTCCTCCAGCCCCATGTCTGCCTGGATGCTGCCATGCTCCTGCCCTGACAATAATGGACTGAACCTCTATACCTGTAAGCCAGCCCCAATTAAATGTCATCCTTATAAGAGTTGCTTTGGTCATGGTTTCTGCTCACAACAGTAAAACACTAAGACAAACAGGATTTTTTCCCTCTCTTACTTCTGATTTTCTTCTTATTATTGTGTTTCTGTGTATGTGTATATATGTGTTGGTGCATGTGTAGAAGTCATAGGACAATTTGTGGAGTTCTCTCTTCCCACCTTCATGTGGGTTCCAGGGACTGAATTTAGTTTACCATGATACACAGCAAGAAACCTTACCCATGAAGCCATTTCAGTGGCTACCTCCTTTGTTTTATTTTATTTTTTTTTCTAGACAGAGTTTCGTTAGGTATACCAGGGTTGAACTCACAGAAATCCTTCTACTTCAGACTCTTGAATTCTGAGAGTACAGACCTATGCTACAATGTCAGCTTCTTCTTAGCTTCATTTATTTTATTTAATGTGTATGAGTGTTTTGCTTGCATGTATGTATCCCATGCACACCTGGAACCTTTGGAGGTTATCAGATCCCCTGGAACTGTAGTTACAGAAGGTTGTCAGTCACCGTGTGGGTCCTGGGAACTGAACCCAGGTTCTCTGCCAGAGCAGCCAGTGTTCTTAATGGAAGATCACTCTCTTCAGTCCTTTAAAGGTTTGTGGGGTTTTTTTTTTTTTTTTTTTCTTTTATTTTTAAGATAGAGTTTGTCTATGTAGCCCTGACTGTCCTGGAACTTACAATATAGACTAGGCTGGCCTCAAACTCAGAGCAATCCACCTGCCTCTGCCTCAGCTTGTTTCTTCCTTTCTACAATAAAAGATTCCTTTTTCAGAAGCTTCTTAGGTTTTAATTCACTGCTTATTCATTCAAAGTGCCTTCAGAACTCTGTAATGTAAACAAGGATTTAAGTGAGATTCAGGGCTTAGTGTTATAATGGCAGTGTGGTTACTGAGCCTCTAAATGCCTGAGGTGAAAAGGCATGGTGCCTGAGTCTTGTTTTAAGGTATTCCAATGAAAAGAGAAAGGAGGAATGGATGAAAGAAACCAGGCAAAGAGTGATGGCTACAAAAGCTAAGTCATACATTTACTGGGGTATATTTTTTACTTGATTGTCTGGAATTTTTTTTTAGTAAGTTAAAAAAGGTCAGTGCATAAATCATAAAAACAAAGCAAAATGGCTGTCGGGTAACACTTATCTGAAATATCTGCTATACATACGCTGCATAAACAATGACAGCACAGGAGCCGAGAAAGCAATGGTGATGGGGAGACATGCTCTCTTTTATGTGAAATGTATGCTCTGTCTCAAAAATAAAATAAATTAATTAAATTAGATAAAGACAGTATCATGTAGTTCAGGCTAGCTTCTATCTTATATTCAAGAATAACCCATCATTGGTCCTTCTGCCTCCACTTCTCAAGGAATAGGATTATAGGTGTTTACTACCATGCTTAGTTTCAGTGCTGGAGATGGAACCCAGGGATTCAAGGATGCTGGGCAACCATTCTACCAATTAAGTTATGTACCTAGCTTTATGTCTCTGTTCTGATGTTCCTCAGGAAAGCTAGGGAAATAAAAACAGCAAAATGGCTACATTAAAGCTTATTTATAAGAACCAACACAATCAGAATAAAATGCCATCATTCTGATGCCAAGTACACAGGATGTACTCGCCACTCTAGGTTTCATGAAGAAAACTTTCAAAATCAAATTCACTTACGAGAAGCTAAGAGGAACTAACATTTAAATGGATCACAGTCTAGAGTTAGTCAACTGATACTGAGGAACATTAATCACACAAAGCTATGAATGGATAGTAGTGAATACACATGAGGTGGACTGGGAGGCGGCTCTGGATTTCCTTACCAAACACTCAAAGCATATTTTATATTTAAAATTACATTTATTTACTTATTTAGTGTGTGTGTGAGGGGTATAAAGAAGTCAGAGGATAGATAGTGTGCAGAAGTCGGTTCTCTCCTTCCTCTTGGGTCCTGGGAATAGACTTCAGGTTGCCAGGCTTGGTGAAAAGTACACCATGCTGAATCATCACACTGGTCCATTCATGTTATTCTAACCAGAGAATCTAGTGCAGGTGAAGTCAGATTTTTAAAAAATTAGCTAATTGTGTGTACATGAATGATGTGTGTGTATCATACTGCACATGTGGAGGTCAGAGACATGCC
Source organism: Rhynchomys soricoides (assembly GCA_019843965.1). Taxonomy (NCBI): domain Eukaryota; kingdom Metazoa; phylum Chordata; class Mammalia; order Rodentia; family Muridae; genus Rhynchomys; species Rhynchomys soricoides. The sequence continues at coordinate 5,441,842 of JADRCH010000059.1, forward strand.
TGTTGGAGATGTTTCTCTCCTTCAACCATGTGGGGTCTTGGGATCAAACTCAGGTTATCAGAGTTAGCAGTTGGCCTCAAACTTGCTATGTAGCCTGGGAGGAGAATCACCTTGAACTTCGAATTCCCACCAGTGTGAGGATTGTAGGCAAGTGCTATTATTGCCTGGTTTATGCGGCGTTGGAGTTGGGACCCAGGGCACCATACATGTTAGGTAAGCACTCTATCAACTGAGCTATATGCCAGGCCCCAGGATTTCTTATAAACAGTATTTCAGATCTTACCACATGTTTAAACTTGAGCATGTCTTAGCAATCTTTAAGCTAAATGTTCAATTTCTCAAATGTGTTAGAAGCACTTTTTATCTGCAAACATAAATGGCATGGAAACAACTGAACTGTGATTCTGACAAATTTCAAAAAATCTTGGCTCATTTTCCTTTATCTGTGTGTGTAGATATATGAGTATGCTACGTTCACGTGTGTGTGCACTATGTATGTGGAGGGCAAAGGTCAACACTGGGTGTCTTCCACAATTATCTTTGTCCTATTTTCTGAGACAGGCTCTCTTACCAAAACTGGAGCTAAGCAATTTGGGTAGACTGGCTGGCCAGCAAGCCCAGGGATCCCCTGCCTTTGCCTCTCCAGTGCTTGGGATTATAGGCATGCACCAGAACACCAGCTTTCTTTCTTTTTCTTCTTCTTTTTTTTTTAATCTCAAGTCCTCAGGGTTGTGCAACAAGCACTATACAGGCTAAGCCATTTCTTTAGCTTCCTATGACAGTTCATATACCAATTAGTAGCAACTGGTTGGCTAACTCAAAGCTGATAAAAGAACAAAAATCTCCCTAAATACAATGCTTGATATCTGGCTAAACTAGAGGTGGGCACCAAGACATCTTGATAAGTGACATTCAGTGCAAACATTACCTGTGTTTTTAATATTTAACATACTGGATCAAGAGCTCATCATTCAAAGAATCATCTTAAAACTCAGTCCAACTTAGATGTTGAGCCTAAGCAGAGCAGCTCATGGATCCTGCACAAGGTCTTCTCATCTCCATCATCTAACAGCTGAAAACAGCTTTCCTGAGCACACCTTTGCTTTAAGTCTATTTTCATCACGAGTCCGGCCCATGCCTCTGCATGCAGTATTTATCCTCAGGGAAGCCACATTATAAAGATACACTGTCTAGACAAGCAGCTCACCTGATCTATCAGAAAGAAAGGTTTCAAAAGTATGTAAGCATTAAATTCTGGCCAAAAGAACAAAGTAAAATCATTAGCTAAGATTAAGATAGACTTTAGATATGACTTTAATAAAGAACACTATCTTTAAGAGTCTGAGGAAGTATCTGGATTTAAAAAAAATCAAGTTATAAAATAAAAAAAAAAAATCTATAAATTATATTCTGTAGAATCACTGAAAACCACGACCAAGACTAAAGATATGGTTCTGTGGCAGAGCACTTATTTAGCAAGCAAAACAGACCCCAGATCTGAAGCCTGGCACAGTCAATAATGACTTACCAAATCCATGATTAATTTACTGACATGGCAAGATATCCATGATAATCAGGTTGAAAGACATTATGTCTCTTACTTTTGCAAAACAACAAAACAAAATTAAGCATGGCTATGTTAGTTTACTCAGATGCCTACACCTGACCCCATGTAAACACAAGACAGAATGGAAAGGCGCTCATCTATGCAGCCAGGACCGGCTTTTCTCAGAGGGAAGGAAGGGGACGGTTATTCATCTCCATTCTTCTTTGAACGGTCTGATTTGGAAAATCAAACCAAACCCCGCACAATACACTTATTTTCAGAAAAAACTAAAACTCATTTTCATTGCTGAAAGAATTTAACATATTATAAAACTAAAATAAAAAACCAAATTTTCTTAAATTATCCTGCCTTAGCTTTTGTAAAAACTTCATTGAGGCTACTGCAAATATTCTGAAACTCATTTGAATATATTGAATATTGAAACTCTGATTTCTCATTTGATTTTTAGGTGGGTGTTTGATAATAAGGAACAGCACTATAAAAACATTTCCTATTTAACAACTAGAAGTTTCATAAGTACTGAAGTAATATTTATACCTGTGCTTGGAAAGTAGGACTCCTCCAGAGGAAAACATTTTTTGTTTGTTTGCTGTTCTCAATGCTTAAGCAAAAAGTGGGTTTTGGTTGGGTTAAGAAGAAAAAGAGAAGGGAAAAAAGAAAAAAAAACCAAAACCAAAACCAAAACAAACAAACAAACAAACAAAAAAACCCAAAAAATCAAACAAGGATTTTCAGTTGATTATCCAACTTTCAGCCTTATGGACAAGTCCTGAGATAAGAATTTTAGCATTCCAAATAAACTCCAGACAAAAGCCTTTGCTTTGGGTCTACAATGCCTCTTTCAGTTACAAAGTGCTAATTTGTGCAAAGTCATACAATGCCTTGACTCATTTTCCTGAACATAACTCACTCAATAATCTGAAACACAACGACTACGTAATAATTCAGAATAACTGTAAAACGGCTTGTCGTTTTAACGCAGAGGCATGAGTTAAGTTTTTGAACTTATATTCTGTAAACATAACACATACTACTTACTCAGTTGACGCTGCATATTTTAGTAGGAAAAGAGGTTTTAATCTTCAACTCTGCCTTCCTAACTTATCCTTCAGTCTTTCAAGATTCATATGGGAAATTATTTTTATATTTAGGGGTGCAAACTAAATTCCAGAAGGTTTTCAATGAGAAAAAGATTAAATCCACGATGACATCCTTGGGTTTAGCTTCTCCCATACCATACCATGTTCAAAAGCTCTCACAGCAAATACCCAGCCTGTACAAGTGACTACTGATACTGGCTTTTGTTGTAGTAAGTATACAACAGGTTTTAGTAGAGTTATTTTCAAAGTGTGATCAGCATCTTTTGGAAACTTGTTAAAAATGTAAAGTACCTCTACCCTCCCCCTGCCCCTTCCCGCCTCCCCAGCAACCTGCAACAACCCAACTGGAGGTGATTGTGATATACCCTAAAGTCTCAGAACCACTGCTTTAGAGCACTAAAGCTGTAAGAAACATGCTCTGTGCCCCATAGCTGGGTCCCTCCCAACCCCCTTGTTTCCCCGGCTGATCTGGATCACTCTGTAGACCAGGCTGCCCTTGAACTCAGAGATCCGCCTGTCTTTGGTTCCTGAATGCTGGGATTAAAGGTGTGGACCATCAATGCCTGGCTACAGTTGGCTTTTAAAAGAATTATTTGAGAAATAAGTATATTTAAAAATGCAGATTGTCAGCAAGATGGTGGCTCAGTGGTAAAATCACTTGGTGTGAAAACCTGATGATCTGAGTTCAGTTCTTGGATTCCAGGGTGGAAGGAGAAAACCAACTCCTGACTTCCATGTGGTATGTTTGCCCTACTCTCTCACACACACACACGCAAATATACATACTTAGACACATAAAATACCTTTTAAAAATGCAGACAACAATGGGAAGACAGCACAAAAGGCAAAACCTCAGAGAGACACAATATTTTAAAACAGAAATGAAGGTGGAGAGTGGTGGAGAAGACACTTGCTTCTACATAGGCACACATGGATGAGTGTACTTGCACACATGTAAATGCCATACGCACATTTTTAAAACTTTTAATGAATAAGGAGAAAGTGATTTAAACAGAGAGTTAGTGAGGAAGATGATACCCAACTTCTGGCTTCTACACACACACACACACACACACACACACACACACACACACACAGAGCAGAATCAGCATTTGAGAGAAAAGTTAACCAGACTTTAAAAGTCAAGCAAATGTGGAATCAGTGAATCCAGAGGGTCCGGAGGCTTGATCAGCTCCCATAGTCAATCTCACACTTTACTGCTCACATCTCTGCTTGGTCAGAGAGTAGAAATAGTTATTTGAATTTAATATGCTCATGGCTAAAACTAGAGGTCTGGTGACCACACACCTGGATAACTTCAATAACTGCCTAGTGTACTTCCTCCTATCTATCCTGTATTAGCTTCTAGGGAACCTTTCTTAGATACTGGTTCATGTTACTTCTTGGCTTAAAAAACTTCTATTTCACAATGCTTCATGAAGAGGGAGAAATGTTGACTGGCTCTATAGTAACCTGGGGGATCAGATACAAATAAAAATGTGAAATAAATCACAAGGGGTTTTTTTGTTTGTTTGTTTGCCTTTTCCTTCCCCCGAGACAGGTTGCCCTGGAACTCACTATGTGGACCAGGCTGGCTTTGAACTCACACAAATATGCCTGCCTCTGCCTCCCAAGTGCTGGGATTAAAGGTATGCAGTCACCACATTCAGCCCTCATTTCACACTTCTTCAGGCATCTATTTAACCCTGGCAACTGTGAAAGTAGTCAGGAAATGAGGAAAAGGGCAAAGACAGCCTAAGGCAGCTTGTCTAACATCACATGGTTAGCAAGAACCTGAGCCCAAGTCTCCTGACTCTGAGGTCAGCAACAGTTACTGGTTATTTCATTCATACCTTGCCCCTTCCTATATGTGCTTTTGATTAAGCTATGCTCTTATTTAGAATGAATTTGTCTGCTTAATCTCATCATCTTTTAAGATCTTCTCAAGTTCCTCTGTCTCATAGAAAAGCTTCCCCAACTAGGACAAATTCCCAATTTTTTTCTCCTTTTTCTGAATTTCAACTGTTGTTATGAAGAATAACTTATAAACCAGCAATTAACAACAGACTTGAGCCAGAGTATTTTATCTCACTTTATAGTATGTTTTACAATAATTAAATTCTCAGCTGAACTGTGGGGATAGGCCATTCTTCATTCTATTTCACCTAGGTCCTAGCATTATGTTTGAACAAAAACTAACTTTAATATTAGCTATTTTAGGCAGCCTTTTGAGGAAGAAAATTATGATGTCATTAACTTACCAGCCTTATGTTGTCTTCTGGGCGGAGTAATATGAACATTGCTTGAAGATGCTGTTGGAGATCGCCTGGTGAAATGTGAAAGGCAAACGATGATTATTCTCTATTTAAAAATCAATAGAAAAGATTCCTTCTACCTTAGTGACTTCTACCTCATACATTTTTGTTGTTATTTAGGACTGGTTTCACTATGCACCCCTGGCTGATCTGAAATTTTGTATGTAGATGAGAATAGCTTCCAATTTACAGAGATCAGCCTTCCTCTGCCTCTGGGGGTGCTGGGATTAAGGGGGTGAGTCACCATGCCCAGCTCCATCTCATATTTTTATCATGTGTATATAGGAGTGTAGGAGTTCAATGAGGACAGAAGAGGCTGCTGCAGTTGGCTGTGAGCCAACTGATTTGGGTGCTGAGAACAAACTTGGGTCCTCTATAGAAGAGAGCATGTTTTTAACAGTTGAGCCATTTCCCCAGGCCCCTGAGTCTTTTCATTAGACACAAAAGTCAGATACAATTATTGGTTAGATTTTAAACTTTATTTATTTATAATGTTTGTTTGTTTGTTTATTTATTATGTCTATGGGTATTCTATCTGCATGTACACCTGCATGCCAGAAGAGGGCATTGGATCCCATTACAAGTGGTTGTAAGCCACCACATGGTTGCTGGGAACTGAACTCAGGACCTCTGGAAGAGCAGCCAGTGCCCTGAACCACTAAGCTATCTCTCCAGCTTGGTTTGATTTTTAAAGAAATTAGTAGGTTGCCTTTTATATATTTATTTTCAGTATGTTAAGATTTGTATCTGTCATACCAGGCAGTGGTGACTGACACCTTTAATCCCAGTACTCAGGAGGCAGAGGCAGGTGGATCTGTATCTGTCCTAGAAAAGATGTATTTGAGAATAACCTGTGTTTTATACAATGGTAGAGGTAGATGAGGGATCTGTTGGTGAGTGTGTTGGTAGAGCTCCAGTAAGGGCAGCAAGACAACTGTTTGAGGAGTTATCCCTAAGGTTTTTTTTTCTTTTTTTTTTCTTTTGGTTTTTCGAGACAGGGTTTCTCTGTGTAGCCCTGGCTGTCCTGGAACTCACTCTGTAGACCAGGCTGGCCTCGAACTCAGAAATCCGCCTGCCTCTGCCTCCCAAGTGCTGGGATTAAAGGCGTGTGCCACCACTGCCTGGCTATACCTAAGTTTTAAATGATAAATATAATTTCTATTCCTGTAATAAGAATATTCAGATGCATTTAACTTAAATACTGTTAGAGTCCCTTTATTTTCAATAGTTTAAAATGGTTAGTGGATGATATTAAAATGAGAGTACCTATTAAGTAGAACATACTGGGAATAGTTATTTTCCTGAACAAATTAGGTGTTTTAACATGGCCAACTACTGTTTGAAACTTCACTTATTCTTATATATTTTATAAACACTAAATTGAAAATTGTTTGATTTAAGATTTAAGATACTAAGGATGATGCCAAACACGGTGGCACATGTCTTTAACTAATCCCAGCACTCAGGAGGCTGAGGCAGGTGGATCTCTATGAGTTCAAGAGAAGTTTACATAGTAAGCTCCATGCCAGCCAGGGCTACACAGGTCTCAAGCAGCAGCAGCACCACCACCACCACCATCACCACCAAAACCAAACCTAAAACAAAAGAGACTAAGTGTGTGTGTGTGTGTGTGTGTGTGTGTGTGTGTGTGTGTGTGTGTGGTGGAAACTCACTATGTTGTAAGATTGTGGGGGGAAATTTGAACACAGATACTTTGTATGGGTATGGGTGAACAATGATTCCTCCAGGAGACATGGGTTATTAAGTAAAAGTCCCCAGTACTAGGCATGGGATCCGTCTCTACAGTCAGGGAGTCTCCACAGGCACCCCAAACAACACAGGCTATTGTCATTGCTCTTAGTTTCCTACCAGAACTAGATGGCACAACCTTCCTTACTGCTGAAGACACAATATACTTTGGCTGTAGGACATAGAGAAATCAAGTTAGAATTGACCTGGAAGTTCCTCTCTACTGACCAACTCTTACAGTGCCAGATGGTGCTATGCAGGCCACTGTGGGGAGGAAAGCCATACAGCCCACACTGCATGCTATCATACTGATTTCCCAGACAGGATGTACCCATTGTACAATGATAGCACAAAGGTGATGGGGTAACCACCTGCTTTTAGATCAGATTTGAGGCCTGGTCCACAAGAACAAATTTAGACCTGGTACTGTAAGCTTGGACAAAAGCCCAGGGTTCTAGATGTCACAGGCTCTAGGAAGAACTTACTACTGTTGTTTTCTTAAGCATGTCACTGAACTGCCTTTTGAATATTTATGCTTATACTGATAGTGCTGCCCTCAACTTTGACCAGAGAAACTTCTCTCTGCAGTGGTCAACAGTTAATGACCATCATACCCTAGAAATCACTGCAGCTATGGTAACCAGACAAGAACAAATCCAACAAGATCAGTAAACATCCTAACAGGCAGCACTAACCGGACTTAGTGGGTTATTAACAAAAAAGGGAGAGGCCATGAAAGGAGGAGGGGAATGTGCTGGAGGTGCCGGAGGACAGTGGGCGGGGAGGTTGGGAATTCCTGCAGGAGTAGGAAGGGGGGTAAAGGGTGCACACAATCAACATTGTTTATATTATGAAATTGTCCAAGAATAAATAAAAGTTATTTTATTAAAGAAAAGGGGCAGGGGGTGGGGCGGGTGGGGAGGCTAGAGAGATGGCTCAGCAGTTAAGAGTACTTGCTATTCTTCCACAGGACCTGAGTTTGAATCTCACCACTTACAACCATCTATAACTCCAGCTCCAGGGGATTTGATGCTACTGGCCCCCTCAAGCCTCTGCAATCAAGTGCACATACCCACTTGTAGAAACCACCTAAAGATAATTAAAAATAATAAAAATAAAGTTTTTAAAGTGAAAGATCATTTTAAAAAAGGAATTTAAGACACAAATTTTCTCATTTATCTTGCTCTGTCCCAGGGAATCCAAGGATTTGGCTGATAGAGAAATATAATACGTGTCACAAGTGGTGACAATCTAAGAACCCAAGGCTTCATTTCTGCTCACCTAGGGCACTTTTAAAAGAGCTTTAAGGTGTCTGACACAGCCACATAATCATGGATGCCAGTGTAATTTGTTTTCTTTCACACTAGCCTTGAAGCCTGCACATATAATTTCCTCTGTGTTCACCTCAGAGCTTTTAAGTATGACATTAGATTTGCAAGAAGTAGTGAGCTAGGAGGAAAAACTGCAAGCAGGCGTGTTTAAAGGCTGGCAAGTCGGAAACCTTTCCTCATTTTTCTCAAAGAACATTTGTTTCTTTCCCTCTCTGTTTCACTGCTCGATTCTGACTAATTCCAAAATTACAGAATCCTTTAACTTTCAATATTAAATACAAGATCCATTCTATTATGTTTTAAACCCAGAGACACAATCTGAAGCCAGCTTACGTTCTATGATGCCTTGTCTCAAAAGAATCAAAGAACTAAACAAACAGGTAGACTCCCCACACCCCCAAAACTACAACAAGAACCCCTCAGGTTTATAACACATATAGTGTCTTATACCTTAAATCTAAATGCACAAGAAGCTGAGGCAGAAGATCACTGTGAATCTAGGGCCATTCTGAATGTAACTCTATCTGGAAAAAAACCCCTAAAACCAGGGCTGCGGATACACTAAAGCAGTAGGGTGTTTGCCTCACATTAGAGCAAGATCCCTGGTTTCTGTCCTTAGCACAGGGATACAACAAACAGCAGCAGCACCAATTTAGCTTTCTTCTTGAAGATCAGGAAATGCAGCCCTTGGAGGACTTGGAGGATGCAGAACCCTGAATAGCAGGTCAAAATTCCAATTCAAGGTACTAAGTGGTGCAGAGATCCAGCTGTGTTATTTCAGTGTCAGACAAAACCCAGGATTCCCTTCTACTGTGAGGCCGTGCCTGAGCTGTGTGTCTAAAAGCTTAGTTTTTCTTACCTGTGAGAAGTTTTGCTATGAGCAAGCTGAGTATTATTTCCTACAGGGAAATTCATGTTTACAGAGAGCAATAGAGAATATATCTTTAAATCCCTCCTTCACTTTATACACTTTGCACATATTTCACTACTAGTAGTAGCTAAACTGTAGATTAAGTTTGATTAAAGAATTTTCATCACTTTCCTTTTAAAGATATAGATTGTCATTTACTAATAATATAATTTTTAAATTGTCAAACAGTATTTGGATATTTTATATGATCAGATAAAAAACTCTATCCAGATTAAAAAAGCACACATAGGAATTCACCAGATATTGTAAGTCCTTGATGTGCTCTATTCTGCCACTATGCCGAGCTTAGCCAAGGCAGTTTATGTGAAGGTTTGGCTTTTATAAACTTTATTTCTATATATTTTGCCTCAACTGTCTAGTCTGGATCACAAATCTATTCCATGCAACCTGTGTTAACCTGCTTTTTCTTTTTACCTAAGTGAACTGTAATGTTAAGTAGAAATAGTTGAGTGTGAGCCTCTCTGCACCCCCCCCCACACCTCCCCAGAAAAAGTCAACCAAGGCCAGGCAGAAGCTTAAAAAGCAACCAACCCCATTCACTACTACATGCCATGGGCAAGTTACCCAAAGCTAGCCAGGTGAGCTGGATTTAAACAACGGCTTGTCTTATTTTACTCTCCACATCCAATAAAAACTAAAAGCTTAGGTTGGTTGATTTACTTTGAGTATTCACTTTTTTTTTTGGCAAAATACTCACCCCCATCTCTGATGGAGGATACTGAGGAGGAAGCACTGAGAAAGCTATTTTCAAAGTTTTCCCTCCCTTACTTAAAAAAAATTGCCATTGACAGAGAGAGTATTGGTAGGAACTTATTAACACGGCCTAGGGAAACTTATTCTAATAGTGAACATTTGTAATGAGATGAAAGTCCAAACAAGAAGTAGCACAGCCTCTAAAGTAGATGAGATTATTTTGATTATAGCTAAACTCAACTACTGACTCAAAAAGAGCCAACATTTTTAGCTTTCACTTCTGATGTGTATGCTCAAGTTCCCTTCCACTCCTGGAGGTCACAAATCACCAAAGTTAAGGCAAAGGGTTTGTATGGTTATCTTTAATTGTCAACTTGACACAGCCTAGAATCACCTGGGAAAAGACAGTCAATGAAGGTCTACATGGGATGGTCGACCGGCATGTCTCTAAGAGACTGCCATAATTTAGTTAACTGATGGAGTGAGACTCAGTCCGATTTGGGTGGTACCATTTCCTAGGCAGGATGGGTGGGTCCTAAACTGAGTTAGTTAGAATACAGATACTGGGCTAAGCACAAGCAAGCAAGAAAGTGAGCATATATGCATTCATTTTTCTCTGCTTTTAGCTGTGGATGAGATGTGACTACCGTTTGAAATTCCTGCTTTCCAACAATAGACTGTAATCTGGAATTATGAGCTAAAACAAATTCTTTCTCCCACAAATTGCTTCAACAAAAAGCAAACTAGAACATTTACATGAAGTTTTACCTGCATGCTTGTTGCGTCTGTGGCTGATTCTTGGTGTAGACGAGCCATTCCCTCGTGGTAGAAAAAGGGCAGCACCTTTGACAGTTAAGAAGCTCTCGCTGATGCTGTGAGGAAAAAGTTAAGAGAAACATTATTTAAGGCAAGTAAATAGGATGAAGAAACCCAGTTTAAGATTTCTCTCTCTTCCCTATGCAAAGTTTCAGCTTCATAGGATGAAGCATGCCTTTAATCCTAGCACTGAAAGGCAGAGGTAGGCATCTGATCTTGATGAGCTTAAGGCCACCCTGGGCTATAAAACAAGTTCCATGCTAATCAGGGCCAGACAGTGAGACTGTCTCAAAAACAAACAAAATGACAAGGAAATTAAAACAGACCAAACAAAAAATTAAAAAAAAAAAAAAAACAATTAAAAAAATCCCATGGGCTGTACTCTCAAACCTACCTTGGATCTGCCCTCTTACCCCCATCATCATTATGACTGGTCCATAGTTGCCATTTCCTCCTTTTATTGGTGGGGGGGAGGCGTGGAGGGTGGAGACATGGTCTCTCTGTGTATTCTTGGCTGTCCTAGAACTCACTCTGTAGATTAATCTGACTTTGAACTCAGAGACCCACCTGCTTCTGCCTCCCAAGTTCTAGGATTAAAGGGATGCACCCCACTGCTCGGCATTTCCTTCTTACACTATTTTTTGCTTTTGTTTATGAAAAGAGATTTTATTGAGAAATTCACCTTTGCTGATTTCACTGAGTCTTAGCTATACCCCTAGTTTTTTGAGATAGGATCTCATGTAGCCATGCTGGCCTTGAACTTGCTATGTAGCCAAGGATGAATGGATCCTCTCGTCTCCACTTCCCAAGTGCTGGGATCAAGGTGTGAGCCATCATATCTGGCCAATAGTTCTTTAAGAGCAAAAGACAGTGCTGTATTGAACTACAGTTACTTTCCAACCAATTTCTAGCATTACTACACTGACTTGCACACACAGTCAGAAGCTTTATGGTAAATTTTTTGTTAGAAATTAAAGAGGTTTTGTTTCGTTTCTGAAGTAGAATATCACATTGCTCAGGATGGCTTCACTCACTCTGTGTAGTTTACAATAGTGACTGTTCTTACCTTCCTCCTGCCTCTACCTC
>JADRCH010000059.1:5453439-5472559 GCA_019843965.1 Rhynchomys soricoides
GAGGTAGAGGCAGGCAAATGTAAAGTGGAGGACAGCCTGGTCTACATAGTAAGAACATTTCAAACAAAGCCAATTAACCAAGCAAAACCAAAACAAAACCTTTTAAACATATACAAAAGTAGTGTGCATGTGTATATGTATGTATGCATGTATGTGTGTGGGGGTAGCAAGGTGGGAGAGATGCTTCAAGGGTTAAAAGTTCTTTGCTGGTCTTGTAGATGACTCAGGTTTAGCTCCTGAAGCCCACATTAATGAGCTCACAATTGCTTGTACCTCCAATTCCAGAGGATCTAACCTCTTCTTGCTTCCTCAAGCACTTGTATACAGCTGGTACATATATATATATACACATAGGCGTGCACACACACACACACACACTAAATAAATAAATAAATACATATTTTTAAACTAGGAAGAATGTTATGAACACTCATATTTCTATCACATTAGAGCTTTAGTTCACAGCTAATTTTCTATCTTCATCCCCATTACTTTGTCTCTAGTGTCTCCAGATACTGTACCAGCAAGAAGCCTTTTTTTTGGTAGTTAGTCCTGTTACCCTCTCAGAAAACAGCAGCCAGAGTGCTTTAAAGTATATCCAGATCACAGCTTTGCTGTGTAAAACTCTGTAAATGCTTCTTCTCTCCTCCATATTTAAAAATGAAGAGCCAGTCTGCAGTTTGGTCTGTGAGGCCCATAAAACTGCTTGCAGTGAAGCAAGTTACCTCTGACCTTATGCTACCCGCCTCTTCTTGTTTACTACAAACTCTCCCTGGTGCCTCTGTTCTGTCTCTTCAGTATTTCAGGGCCCCTGCTCAAGGCCTCTGTACTCATTATCCTCTACTTGATTCTTCTGAACTGTTCAGCATTTAAATCTCAGCTTTACTGTCACCATCCCTTTCTCTTTATCTCAATACATCTATCCTGTTGTCCTGTTTTCTTCCTTTCAGGATATTTCCATGAACTAAGTGTGTTACTGATTGCAGTTATCAGCACTTACCTCAGCACTAGAAACCCTGCCAGAAACACATTAAGTGTTCAAAAGATATGTGATAATAAGTTAATTCCTACTAGTTTATCCTCAGATATCTGTACCGTTCCATCGCTGAGCACACTAGTTTCACCCATCTTTAATTCCAGCCCTTGAGAAGCAGAGGCAGATCTCTTTGAGGCCAGGTCCTGGTCTACATGGCAAGTTATAGGCCACTAAGGGCTACCTGTCTCAAAAAAAAAAAGTTATAGAACTTAGTCTAAGCATGTGGTAGATTAATGGGTCATAAAATGACATTGTTTATATTAAATGAGTAGGCAAGCTGAAGCCAGCTTTATAATGTTTGGTTATGGCTCAATCTCATGCTTCAATAAAGTATAATATTGATAGAACTTTTGAGGTTGTAACCAGAGAGATTGGATACATTTTTAAAAAACAAAAAACATAATTTATAGATTTCATTTAAAAACCTGAATGTTGGTTAGGAGAGGCTGCCCTGATTTTGTTTTGTTTTCATCTTTAAATAAAGCACTGCTCTCTTGTGGTCTGTTGCACAAGCCCTGTCTCTAGTTACATCTGTGGTGTGCACATGTCACTGTGTTGTGGACCAGTCTCCCTGCCATTACAGGAACAATCTAAGACAAAATGTCTGAGTGACAGGATGAACGGGGTACACCACAGACAGGAAATGAAATTCACACTTCTGCCAACACAGCAACTGTCTGCTTTACTAAATGAAAAAACCAAAACAGTTAAATAGTCTACCTACTCACTAGGCAAAATTACCAGCTTTGGCTATGTTGGTTTCCAGTAAACAAAGCAGTTATCGTGTGTACAAAGGAAGCACTTGCTCAGTGAGAGCTTAACAGCTGAGCATACTCCAGCCATTCCTTTTGTGGGGCACAGTAGTTTTCTTTGACAAACAGTAGTCTAAACTAACTTCCTGGTTTGGGGAGTTCTGTATTACTGTCCTTTTGTTGCTTATGCTTTAAAGAATATCTATGTGCATTCTTTGCGTTAAGCAGTTAAACATGCTTTTCAAAATGTATGTAGTGCTTTCACAAGGGTAATAGCAGGGGCAATTATCTTAAGTTAATTCCAAGCTGTTTGGACTTTATAAATTCATGATTAGAAAGAGAGGGGAGTCTGGGGACATAGCTCAGTTTGAAAAGTGCTTGTCTAGCATGCACAAAGCTCTCAGTTTTGATCCCCAGCACTGCACAGACTGGCTGTGGTGACAGTAATACAAATTTGTAAAAACAGATCAGAGATCATACCTCATAGGGCATAAGGGAAACCAGTCTTTCTATTTGGATCATTTGCACAAATATCAATAAATGCACAGAAGAACCAGCTGGGTTGGGCAGAAGACTGTCACTTAAGTGTGACAAAGGATCCCTGAGAGTGACACTCAATATACACTAGATGACACATCCCATCCTCATTATTCCATGGTCCTAGATACAAGTCCTCAGTGATCACAAAGTGGCATACTGTTGGTAAAAGAGCGAGCATGGATGAGAAGTGGCTGACTACATCTTATTATTCCCTCTATTTGTGGGAGTAAAGTAAATCATGCTATCAAAGATGAATGGAAACTCAACAAAATTTGTGATCATTTAGAGTTTCAATGAGTCAAATTAAACACTTTGTATCTGAATAAAATTACGTGTAGATTTAATTTCATGTACTTCAGTGTGAGGTAAGAAGTGTAGTGATCTTCCCACAACAGGAAGACATCTAGTTATGTCAATATCAGTGTTTTTCAAACAGCTGTTCAAAGATTCAGCAGATGGAGTTGTTTAAAAAAATCTGTTCTGAGGGCCAGCCTGGTGGTTTAATGTTAGGTAAAAGTGTTTTGCTTCCACCTTGATGACCTTAATTTAATTCAGATACAAAACCCAAAGGACTTAAAAATCCCTATGCTAAAAAAGAAAAGTAACAGAGAAAACCCTTCTTGATCTAAAAATGATAAAACAGCGCTTAGAGGATTGTTTTCCTAATGAAGTGTGACAGTGATAATGCTCTTCAGTCTTAATCAGAATAAAGCTGAAAGAACAGCTGCTTCTTTTTCATAAGATTACTGCTCATCAAGGAAAAGGTATTTCTGGTTACATACAAGAAATGAGTTAGTAATAGTTAACCTGGCTACAGGCTAAATGCTAGGCACTAAGTACTTCATTTCACCTTTATAACACAGTCTACTATTTTTGGTTCCAGTTTACCTTTATGCATCCAAGGAGCTAATTATTATTATGTCCAAGATCATACAGCAGTAAGCCTCAGATTCAAGATCTGATGTGAACGTCCCTACTGAAAATTCTTCTGTTACTCTAGTTTTAGGACAGTATAGTAGATGAAATATAATTTCTTTTCTACAGAGAATTTTAAAAGAGGATTTCAAAGTAGAGTGCAGAGTGAGAGGGCTGAAGGTAATGCAATGGCAAACATCTGTCTGGGAGGTCAACCTGGTCGGGCTGGTAATTAAGAACTGCAAGCTCTGCTGGGGATGATAGTAGCATTTTAGCTGCAAAAACGGGGGAAAGAGCACTGTGTTCCTTGGGCAAACAAACACCCCTTGCCAAACCCTTCAGATCACAATCATTTCCTAAAGCACAGCATTTGTTAACTGGCAGTTTCTTCTCAGGCAAAGTACATAAAGGAAAAGGTCAACTGAGGGAAGGGAGAAAATACTTAGCTATGTAGATAATGGAACAATCTTTGAAGAATGTGGTCGCCTCTGACCAAACAAGAATGTTACAGAAATAAAACACAGCAATACACACCTGGCCAAATGACTGGATGTTGGTTGAATCAGAAATTCTGTTTTATAATGAACCATACACAGAAAAGAATGGATAATTTATGAGAACATGAATGTTTCAGGGATGGAAAGACGGCTCAGTGGTTAAAACCACTGGCTGCTCTTACAGAGGACTGGGGTTTGGTTCTCAGCACCCACATAGCATCTTACAGCCATTTATAACTCCTGTTCCAGGGATCTGATGCCCTCTTCCGGCCTCCTCAGGCACCAGGCTTTCACGTGGTACACAGATATAAATGCGGGCAAAACACTCACATAAAAATACAAATAAAAAAATCTTAAAAGTATTTTTTTTTTTAAAAAAAAGTTTCAGTAAGTAGATGTAATATTATTTCAAAATTAAATAAAATGAAGGGTTATTTTCATATTTTAATGCCAGCTACTTGAATTTGTTTGGTGTTTTTGCCTGAGGCCAAATTTACAGGTAAATTATTGTAAAATACTGGCTGTACACAACATCACTACACTTAGGTTGAATTGGTTGCAGCTGTGTTAAAGTCAAATACACAGTTCAAGCTGCAGTATTTTTATCTTAAATAATTATGTAGGGTTGGTGACGTCCACATTTGTACCATGGGATATGCCTCTCCAAACAAACACATAAATTTTTATTTTTTTAAAAAGTTATTTTTAAAAAATACATAAAGAACACTCACGTAGAGGACACTCTTCCTACATTCTATACATTTAGTGCTTTACTCCCTCTCCTTATACGCTGTCCCTGCTTGGTACTTTACATTTTAGATATAAGAAAGATGCTGGGGCAGCTGCTGTCAGTACTTAAATGAGAAGGAGTTCATGGCCCTACTAAAGGAAGGGCATCTGTAGCTGGAAGTTTTAAGTATCAGGCCAGAGGCCAAGAGATTACACAGGTATTAATGTCATTACTTATTGAAAAAACAGCTACATTAAAAACAGGGTGGAAAAAGACATAATACACTGCAAGAAACTCAGAAGTGTATTTCTAAGTAAGGAGAAAAAGGCCACATTGTATTCCTAAAGGAATCTAGATTACAATGGGAGAAAACAGAAATCCATGTATCATACATTCCCCATTCCTACCACACACAGCCTAATACTGGACAACACTGGAAATGGCAAATCATATCTGAAAGTCGTTCCCCTGGGACATTAATTCCCAGACACAAATCTATGAATACAAGTGGCAAGGCTGATTCTCTTCTTATCAACAAAAGCACAGCAAACCAACTAACAAACAGATGAACCTGGACTCCTAGCTCTTACTGACTGACCCGACCGTCAGGCTGCTTTAACTATAACCTATTTCCCATCTAGAGTGGCTCGCAGCCTTCCTAATGCTGTGACCCTTTAATACAGTTCCTCAGGTTGCAATGACCCCAGCCCTTAAATTATTTTTGAACTTCATAACTATAATTTTGTTCAATCTGTGGGTCATGAACACTTTGACAAACCTCTCTCTCCAAAAATATTTACATTATAATTCATTACAGTAGCAAAATTACAGTCATGAAGTAGCAAAAAACTAATGTTCTGGTCGGTTCCCTACAACACAAGGAGCTGGACGAAAGCATTGTGAGGCTAGTTGAGAACCACTGATATAGACCTCAATTAGGGAAAGGGAGACAAAAACTTAAAATATCAGGAAATGTCTTTTAGTTTTGTTCATTTTAAATGTTCATTTATGATTAAGATCTTATTTCATTGTTGCCTCAATAGATAACATACTCATAGGATGTTTGACAGAAACAATAATTTACTGTTGGTTATACAGTTCAGTCCTCTGATTTAACACACCTGATTTGATGTCTGCTATTTCTGGCCATCCTACTAACAGATCTTTCTTTTCCATTTATGCACTCATTCATTTGGTAGTAGAATCTTGGGTGTTACACACGTTAGACCAGTGTTCTACCACAGCCATATATCCCAAGACTTTTTTAAAATGTATATAAGTCTTTGTGTTTGTACACATGGCATATGAGTGGAGGTCAAAGGACAATGTTTCTGGAGTCTGTTCTCTTATTCCATCTTGTCTCTCATTTCTGCTGCTATGTTTCCTACTACAAGCCATCTTGTCTGGGGGTTTCCAGGAGATTCTTCCGCTTCTGCTTCCCATTTCATGATATGAGTGTAGGGGTTATGAGTGAGCATTTATGTGGGCTCATGTGGCAAATAAGTGCTTTCACCCACTGAGCCATCTTCCTGGGCCCTCTTTTATTTTGAGAAAGTATCTCAAGGATGCTCACACAGGCATTGAACCCATGCTCCTCTTGCCCCAGACTCCTGATGAGTAGAGATAACAGGTATGTGCCATCACACTCGGCTACTATTTCTTCTTTTGGAAACTTTACCAAATGTGGACTTGGTGGCCTCCAATTCAGCCCCTCTGGGGCTGTGAGGGAAGCTGGAATGTGGCTTATGCCTGGCCTGATAGAATCTTTCCTCTGGGACTAAGAATCTTAAACACGTGAACAAAAGGAGGAGGTATCGCAGGGTATGGTCATGTTCACTGTGGGGAGTGGCAAATTCAGTCGTGTGGTGCTTTTCCTCCATGGTCTTCCTAGAACACCCTTGAGTTTAGCAGTTCTCTGAGCTTGGTTCTCTAGCCCCCACACACCTGCTAAGTGTACTCTGACACTGTCCAATAAATATTTGGTCTCAGATAGGTTAAAATTAATTTCTGAGTTTGCTACATACTCCCAAGTATCAACTGAAGCCAGAAAATCTAATCATTTACCATAAGCAACACAGCTTATTAGCAATAGAGACAAGTTACTAAGCCCCCATGTTACCTGACACACAGGATGACATTTAATCTCTTAGATGTTATTATTACAGTATATGTTTATGTTCTGATAGTTTGAAGCAAGTAGCATTTAAAAATACAACTTGGGTGGAGAGATGGCTCAACGGTTAAGACTGCTTGCTGCCCTTGCAGAGGAGTGTGATGGGTGACACATAAGCACCTGTAACTCCAGCTTTGGAGCTCTGACACCCTCTCTGGACTCCACAGGCATCTATATGCATTTGTATGCACACATGTACATACTCACACATGTAAATAAAACAAATCTTTTTTAAAAAGTTAAAATATAAAGAAGCAAATTACTATAAACAAAACAAAATGTACATCTAGTCAGTCAAGTGTGATGGCATGTGCCTATTCTCATAGCACTTAGGTTGAGGCAGGATTGAAGCTAGCCTGGGTTACAGAGAAAGACACTCTCTTAAACAAACAAAGTCAAGTGAACCAACTAAACCAACCAAACAAAACCTCAAGACCTGGATCTAGCCAATTTGAGTACACAGAATAAAGGTGGGACTTGATAGTAAAGTCTCATTTGCTGTTCTGTTTTTCAAGGATTCTTAGAGCTCAGGTCTGAGTGGGAAAAGAGTGAGATGTACTCCCATGAGGTAAATACTTTCATATTATCTAAGTTGCTTCTTTTCCCATCAACAAGTTTCTCAGACTTCAAAAAAATACTAAACCCAAAATTTGTCCTGTCTAAAAGAAATGGAGGGACAAAGACAGAACAGAGATTGAAGGAATGGCCTATCAATAACCAGCCCAACTTGAGACCCATCCCATGGGCAGCACCAATCCCTGACACTATTAATGATACTTTGTCATGTTTGCAGACAGGAGCCTAGCATAACTGTCCTCTGAGAGGCTTTACCCAGCAGCTGACTTAAACAGATGGAGATACCCAGAGCCAAACATTGGATGGAGGTTGGGGATTTTTATAGAAGAGTTGTGGGAAGGATTGAAGGCCCTGAAGGGGATGGGAAGCCTATAGGAAGACCAACATAGCCAACTCACCTGGACCTCTGGGAGCTCTCAGAAACTGAGCCACCAACCAAAGAGCACACATGTGCTGGATCAAGGCCCCTGGCACATATGTAGCAGCCGCGCAGCTCGGCTTCCATGTAGGTCCCCCAACAACTGGAGTAGGAGCTGTCCCTAAAACTGTAGCCTGACTGTGGAATCTCTTCCCCAACAGGGCTGCCTTGGCTGGCCTCCATGAGAGAGGATGCGCCTAATCCTGCAGAGACAGGATGGGCCAGAGGTGGGAGATACCAGGGAGGAAGCATCCTCTTAGAGGAGAAGGAGATGGGGTTAGGGATAAGGATTCTGTAAGGGAGGACTTGGAGGAGGGCACCATTTGGAATGTAAATAAATAAACAAACAAACATAAAAAAATACTAAGACTAGCTATTAAAAACAAAATGTCAGCAGGATAGGGTGTCACACACCTTTAATCCCAGGACAAAAGAAGCAGAAGCAGGTGAATCTCTGAGTTTGAGGCAAGCCTGGTATACATATAAGAGTTTCTGGTCAGTTAGGGCTACATACTGAGACCTTGCCTCAAAACAAAATACAACCAACCCAAACCCCTAAGACACCTCCATCCCAAACCAACATAAAATGCCAGGCAGACCATGAAGGCCTTTAAATGAAGGCAGGTAAGATTACCATAAGCAGAAAAGTGGATAGCTACTCAGTCCTTAGATTCTTTACAGTATTCTAGGAGACTAAGAACTTTTCTTTCTATATATTATCTGACCACATACTCATTTCATCTCTTTACAATGATTGAAAGCATTTAGCATTTGGCTTATATTTCAAAAGAACTACTGAATATGGAAGACCGGAGTTGGGAGGTATAGGGCAGGGCTTCATATAGTAGCAGGTGGGCCCAATTTATACCTATGTGAGACTAGCATAGATCTAAAATAATTTGATTTCAGGATGTCAAAGAGGATGTACGTATTCTTGGATTCCTTCAAGTTGCTCCAAACTTGGACTTAGCAGCCTGGCTTCCAAACACTTTCCAGTTTGAGTTAAGACAGAGTCCATACCTGCCTATGACACACACCTCTGCTGCCTTGCAGTTTCTGCAGCTGCCACACAACGCTCCGCATCCAAAACTAATGCTCCTAAACAACATAACCACCACAAAAACCACAGTCTGTCCATGAAAGCTGTTGGTTGGAACACAACAGGCCTTAGACTTCTGGTGACTGACAGTGATAGGGAATTTTGTTTTCAAGAAAGTCTTTCTTCAAGAAGAGAAGTTATGCTGGGCGGTGGGGGTGCATGCTTTTAATCCCAGCACTTGGGAGGCAGATCTCTAAGTGTGAGGCTAGCCTGGTCTACAGAATAAGTTCCAGGACAGACAGGGCTACAAGGGGAAACCCTGTCTTGAAAAACCACCAAGAAACATGATCAACATAGGTAGAAAGTAATTTAACTGATAGGAATAAACAAACCAACACAAACCAAAAAGAGCAGTGCTCATGGCAAGCTACTTACTAGCATTTGAAGAATCTTATTTATTTATTTATTTATTTATTTATTTATTTATTTAAGCTAATGCTTTCCCAGGTACTACAAACAACAGACCTGCAGCAGGAGGAGTGCAAGCCAGGTTTTCAAGCATTTGGTGAAGAAGTCAAACCCTGTTTTCAGCCAGTATCGTCTCTTTCCCTTGGAAAGGTCTCTCGGCTTCAGGTCATCCATTTACTGTTGTCACCTCAGCATCCTGGTTACTATCACTTATTTTTTCCTCAGTCTCTTTTCACCCTGACTTTTATTACAATTTAATGAGACTTTGTTGTTAATAGAAAGAAATGCTCAACAACTTTGCCCCTAAACTTCTCATTATTCCAAATTTCAAAAACCCTCACTGAGGCTCTTCAAATAGAACTCCAGTTCCCAAGGTCCTCTGGCAGACATGAAATCTTGATGGACTTGACCTCAGAAACCCAGTTTCCTTCTCCTGACTTCTATGTGTTCACTTCCTCTTCAACCTGAGGGAAACTTCTGTCCCCTTGATTCCTAATTTTTTTTCCAGCCTACCAACTTCTTTTTGACTTTTCTTTCCAAACCAATATAATCCCATGTTATATTTCCCAGACATTTCCCCTAGAATTCAATCTCCTTTCTCCCGAGTTCTCCTGCAGTTTAAAATTGTACAATTTAACAAATTATTTATTACCTGTCTGAGCAGGTAAGCATCTTGTCTAATGTTATCTTTTCAATATTGTGCACAGTGCCTAACACTAAGTGAACATTCAATAAATATTATATATAGAGAGATATACATACATATCTCCAAGAGAAAAGAAGCCTAACACTGAAAGAGATTATAAAGCCATGCCTCTGCATGTCACAACACACTTATGGTTTCAGTTACACGATGCCAGAGATGACAGCAAGAACACTGAGGGAATTCAGCTGGCACTTATACCTCATGACAACTCTCCTTCCCTGTTAACCCAAACCTTCCTTGCTCCCCCGTACCCCACTCTCCACTGTTAACCTGACTATTACAGAGCTGGAGAAGGGGCAGCTCTTGTGATTTCTCTCAACTACTCCTCTTACCTCAAAACTTATGGCCTTTCTTCAATGAGAGAGAACAATATATCCTGGGTCCTTGATTCTATTTGCACTTCTTAGTTTGTGTTTCTAGTGATTGCTTCTTCCTAGCCTGGAAACATGTTCAAGACTGGATTCTTACAGTCTTAAGATGCACGCACGCAAACACACACACCTTAACAAAAGTTTAAAAAAGAAGTTTATAGCTGCTGTGCATTTTCCTCCCCTGCCAGTCACATCCCCTACTCACACCCTCTCGCTTCGGCCCTATCACTCCTTTGAAACTCTACCTCATTCAAATATTACAGACCCAAAGGACAGAGACTATGGGTGTTTGCTTCAACAATCTTTTCTCTTTATTGAATACCTGAAATGCAAATAATTTCCATCTTCTTGAGAGTCCATTTACAGATAGTTTCTAACATATGACATCTACTCTGCACCTCTCTTGAGCATCCCAGTTCAGCATTTTGTCAGTAATACTAACCTACCCTGCCCACTGTATTTAAACCATAAAGATGATATTTAGAAAATAAATTCATCAACAACTAATTGCTTTAAAAAATCATTGGATGGCAAGATTGCTTAAGGGGTAAATGAGCTTCCCATCCCAGGACAACCTGAGTAAGATCCCTGAGATTCCACATGGTAAGAAAAACTACTTGATTCCTGAAAACTGCTCTCAAATTCTCTATGTGTCCCTGGCACCCAAGCACCCTCCCTACCCACATAAATTGAATAAAGTGTTGAAAAAATAGAATTTCTAGCTTCTTTTAAAAAAGAGAATATTTGAGCAGAAATATCTAAAGTCCCTTCCAATGCCGGCCAGGGCTAAGCAGTAGTGCGATGCTTTAGACTTCA
Organism: Rhynchomys soricoides; assembly: GCA_019843965.1. Lineage (NCBI taxonomy): Eukaryota > Metazoa > Chordata > Mammalia > Rodentia > Muridae > Rhynchomys > Rhynchomys soricoides. The sequence continues at coordinate 5,464,477 of JADRCH010000059.1, forward strand.
TGCAATGGAGCAGTGAGAAAGGTGACAGGGACACTAATGCACATATTTGTGTTATAAGGGCAGAGAAAGAGTCTCCAAAAAAGTAACATTTGAGCTTTCCACAATTTGCACTTGCTGCTTCTGTAGTTAGAAGGGGTGTAGGGAAGAGAAGAGTAAAGGCAGAAGGAGCAGCAAGCACAGTCTTCTGAGGCAGAAGAGTGGCTGAAAGTATGTTGGGCTGGCTGGGGAGATAGTAAGGAGCCGGTGAAATGCAGTGATCAGCACTGAGTTTAATGGTGACCTCAAACAAGGAAAGCACAGGTGTCTAAAGGCTTCAGTCTCCTGATGATGACTGTAATTCATCTTCCCACGTGCTACAACTCAGAAACTTCTGCTTTTTTGTTTTGTTTTGTTTTGTTTTGTTTTCAAGACAAACACTTCTGTGTAGCCCTGGCTTTCCTGGAACTCACTCTGTAGACCCCACTGGTCTCAAATTCAGAGATCCACCTGCCTCTGCCTCCCAAGTGCTGGGATTAAAGGAGTGTGCCACCACTGCCCGGCTGAAACTTCTGCTTTTAAAATGCAGTGAGCATTTCTTTCTTTCAGTCTTTACTTTGCTCAATCATTTTGATTAAATCATTTGGAAAAGTCATATTATGGACTTTTTTGTTTGCTTGTTTTGATTTGTTTGAGAGACAGAGTCTCACTGGGTAGTACTGATAGGCCTGGAACTTGCCACCTTGAGTAGGCTGGCTTTGAACTTACAGTGTCCCCCTTGCCTCTGCCTCGGCGGGCGTCACCGTGCTCACCTCCCTTTAATACTGACACCCCTTTCTTTAAACTCCTTCATTACTCCTTATATTTCAGATTACTCCTTCATCATTTCATAGGCTCATTCCTTCATATATCAAAAATACTATTTTTCGGCCAACTCCTTAAACTATCATGTCTTCTATGATTTCATAATCAGTTCTTTTTTGCTTTTTGTAAATTCTCTTGGATGCCCTCATTTAATTATGGTCATCCTCCTATATGCTCATGATTCTGGATTATCTATTCATGCACAAAGCAACTTTAGAGCTCCGAGGCCTAACACAAAAGCATTTATCACCTGCTAAGATTACAGATGTACACAGATGTGTGCTTAACTTTTATTGAAAAGTTACGTTACCACCTTGGCTGAATTTCCCCCGAGAGCTTTTATTTTATTTACTCATGGCTAGCTACTGTACTCAAATTTCTGAATTTCCTTTTCAGGTAGTTTGTCATGAATGTGAGCAAACATGACTTTTGTGTGTTCACCTTATATTTTCCAACTTTTCTGAATCTGTCCAGTCCAAATAGTTTTCTCTTCGTGTGTGTGTGTGTGTGGGGGGGTATACAGTCTTTGAGGGTCAGCAATTTTGGGAAGTGTTGAGGTTTTTCTGCATAGGAGATCCTGTAATGGACAGGCAGCTGTCTTACTCCTGTCCAATGCTGATGTCCCCCCTGTCCCCTCCCCTTCCTCTTCCGGTTCATCCTTTCACCTGGCTGCTCTGGGCTGCTCTGGGCAGAACCGACTAACCTCTATAAACAGTAGTGATGACGACAAAGGAGGGGAGAAAGAAAGAGAGAAAATAGTGAAAAATAAAGTTCAAAGAATAATTGCTGAGCTTTCTCGATGTCCAACCCAGTGTTTAACATTAAATTATTTTTAAAAATTTGTTTTTGAGACAGCAGCACCTTGTGTACATGAGGCTGACATTGAAGTCACAGGGATCTGCCTGCCTTTGCCTCCTGAGTGCTGGGATTAATTAAAGGCATGAACTACTTGCTATACCTGCTTTGAAATTCACTAAAAATAGATTTTAAAATAAATTTATGAAGAAGCAATGATACCTTTTCTAGGGACAGAGACTTCACAAGGTTGTATCATAAGCAATGAGTTGCGTGGGATTTGGAGGAAGAAGAAATCCAAATCAAAGTGATCTAAGAGTAGATGTAACTTTCACGGAGTTTTAAGCAGGTTAGAGGGGGAAAAGTTAAAATATGTATCTGTTCCAGTATAGGAATAAATACTACTAGTCTACACCAGCTACAGAGATTGTTTTTCAGTCTGTTTGAGCTAGGCCCAATCACTTACTCCAATGGTAACTTGAGACCTAGGAAAATATAAGGATTAAAGGGAAATGATTTTAAACACTAGTTTTAATACTAAAGGCAACACTTAAAACGATTAATAGGAATGCTTCACATTGTAACAAATAGCTAACAAGGCTATATGTAATTTCTATAGGTTTCTTAAGACAGTAGGGGACCCTACCTATCAAGGTCTGCCTTTAATCATTTAAGCTGGCTGAAGGTACTCAGTATCTGTTTCAGCCAAAAAGTGGAAGACAAAGCTTGGCATAGTCCTACTAGAGTTTAGGCAGCAGAGGCAGGCAGATCTCTGTGAGTTCGAGCCCAACTTGGTCTACATAGTAAGTCAATGAGGGCTCTGTCTCATGAACAAAAACAAGATGTGGCATATCCCCTACTCCCATACTCTTTAAACAAGTAAGGGATAATATAAAACACAGATATGAATTTACTCATTATTAAACAGAAGACAAGAGGTGAGAAGCATGAGTAGCTCTAGTTAGACAAGACAGCCAAATTACAGGTAAAACAGGATTAGTCAGGTATGGGAGAGTTAATCACAAATACAGTCAAGGATAAAAACTTAGACATAAAAAAAATGTAAAAAATATCAACTGTACAAAACATTGAGCTCCACAGCCACATCTGTACAGATGCCATTTATATGCTTTGATTGTATGTGCCCACCACATCCTTGTCCACCTTCCTTGCTCTTGCATCCCCTTCCTTTCTCCACTATCTCCTGCCTAATTTATAGATATATGGATACAATTTATTTTTATCTTATTGTTTAAAATATGGCTATCCTGGGATGAGCATAATAATGTGTCTTCAAAAGGTAATGTAATTTAACAACAGTTTTAAATGTTAAGAAATTTAAAAATTATATACATATTATAATTTTTTTTTTTCTGAGATAGGGTTTCTCTGTGTAGCCTTGGTTGTTCTGGAACTCACTCTGTAGACCAGGCTGGTCTCAAACTCAGAGATCCATCTGCCTCTGCCTCCTAAGTGCTAGGATTAAAGGCGTGCACCAACATCCAGCCAAAATCTTACTCTTAAAACTAAAAGCTGGTGGTGGGATAAAGAGATAGTTCAGTGATTAAGAGCACTTGCTCTTCCAGAGGATCTGATTTCAGTTCCTTGCACCTATATCAGGTAACTTACAACTATGTGTAATTTTAGCTCCAGGACAGTCCACTTTCTTCTGGACTCTGAGGGTACCTGTACACATGCACACACACTCACACACATACACAGAATTAAACAAAACCAAAAATATTTAAAAAATAAGCAAGGCCTTACTGACAGAGTGTTGATAAGATACAATGCCCTTCAGGATTAATATAGTAAAAATGGCCATCTTGTTGAAAGCAATCTATAGATTCAATGCAACTCCCATCAAAATTCCAACTCAATTCTTCATAGACTTAGAAAGAGCAATTCTCAAATTCATTTGAAATAACAAAAAAAACCCAGGACAGCAAAAACTATTCTCAACAATAAAAGGACTTCTGGGGGAACCAACATCCCTGACCTCAAGCTGTACTACAGAGCAGACGTGATAAAAACTGCATGGTATTGGTACAGTGACAGGCAGGTGGATCAGTGGAATAGAATTGAAGACCCAGAAATGAACCCACACACCTACGGTCACTTGATCTTTGATAAAGGAGCTAAAATCATCCGGTGGAAAAAAAGACAGCATTTTCAACAAATGGTGCTGGTTCAACTGGCGGTCAACATGTAGAAGAATGCAAATTGATCCATTCCTATCTCCCTGTACAAAGCTCAAGTCCAAGTGGATCAAGGACCTTCACATAAAAGCAGATACACTGAATCTAATAGAAGAAAAAGTGGGGAAAAGTCTCGAACACATGGGCACAGGGGAAAAGCTCCTGAACAGAACACCAATGGCTTATGCTCTAAGATCAAGAATTGACAGATGGGACCTCATAAAATTGCATAGCTTCTGCAAGGCAAAGGACACTGTCAATAGGACAAAATGGCAACCAACAGATTGGGAAAAGATCTTTACCAATCCTACATCCAACAGAGGGCTAATATCCAATATATACAAAGAACTCAAGAAGTTAGACTCCAGAGATCCAAATAACCCTATCAAAAAATGGGGAACAGAGCTAAACAGAGAATTCTCAACTGAGGAAACTCATAGGGCTGAGAAGCACCTAAAGAAATGTTCAACATCCTTAGTCATCAGGGAAATGCAAATCAAAACAACCCTGAGATTTCACCTCACACCAGTCAGAATGGCTAAGATCAAAAACTCAGGTGACAGCAGATGCTGGTGAGGATGTGGAGAAAGAGGAACACACTCCTTCATTGCTGGCAAGCTGATACAACCTCTCTGGAAATCAGTTTGGAGGACCCTCAGAAAAATGAACATAATACTACCTGAGGACCCAGGTATTCCATTGCTGGGCATATACCCAGAAGATGCTCCAACATGTAATAAAGACACATGTTCCACTATGTTCATAGCAACCATATTTATAGTAGCCAGAAGCTGAAAACAACTCAGATGTCCCTCCACAGAGGAATGGATACAGAAAATGTGGTACATTTACACAATGGAATACTACTCAGCTACTAAAAACAATGACTTCATGAAATTCGCAGACAACTGGATGGAACTTGAAAATATCATCCTGAGTGAGGTAACTTAGTCACAAAAGAACAAACACGGTTTGTATTCACTGATAAGTGGATATTAGCCCAAAAGTTAGGAATACTTAAGATCAATTCACAGACCCTATGAAGCCTAAGGAGAAGGAAGACCAAAATGTGGATGCTTCAGTGTTTCTTAGAAGGGTGAACAAAATACTCACAGGAGGAAATATTGAGACAAAGTGTGGAGCAGAGACTCAAGGAAAGGCCATCCAGAGACTGCCCCACCTGGGGATACATCCCCTATATAGCCACCAAACCCAGACGTTCTTGTGGGTGCTGGGAAGTGCTTGCTGATGGAAGCATGATAAGCTAACTCCAGAGAGGCTCAGGCAGAGCCTAACAAATACAGAGGTGGATGCTCAAAGCCAACGGTTGGACTGAGCTTGGGGTCCAGATGGAGGAGCTGGAGAAGGGACTGAAGGAGCTGAGGGGGTTTGCAGCCCCATGGAGGGAGCAACAGTGTCAACTATCCAGACACCCCAGAGCTCCTGGAGACTGGACCACCAACCAAAGAATACTCATGGAGGGACCCATGGTGCTGGCCACATATGTGGCAGAAGAGGGCCTTGTTGGCCATCAGTGGGAGGAGAGACCCTTGGGCCTGGGGGTGTTAGATGCCCCAGTGTAGGGGAATGCTAGGGAGGGAAGACAGGAGTGGGTGGGTGGGTGGGGGAGCACCCTCATAGAGGCAGGGGGAGTGGTGATGGGATAGGGGGTTTCCAAAGGGGAGACCTGGATAGGGGAAAACATTTGAAATGTAAATAAAGTGAATATCAAAAAAAAAAAAAAAATACAGTGCCTTTTTGTTAACTCACAACCCCAAACCAAACGATAAGACCAGAACCAGGGACAAACAGGGAAGTGGCTGTATGACGAAATATCTGAACTTCTGCTCAAGAAAAACTAGGTTAAAAAAATAAAGCTATGCATACTAAAAAACGGGAAGAATAGAAATGGTTGTCAGGCAGGCTGTGTTTTTTTTTTTTTACCCTCTTTTTATAAAAAAATTAAAGTTTTAATGTGTTTTTAGTTTTTAAAGAAGGGAACAGAGAAGGCGAGAGGAAGGAAGGAAGGAAGGGAACTAAGTGAGGCACTGCAGGAAAACAGCCCCGTGGGAACATTCAAGCACACAAACACATGTTTTGCGTAAGCTATATTTTAGAGACATCTGCCTTTGTGCAAGACTTGAAAAGTGGAGCTGTGGTCAACAAGTTTTTCTCTGCAATGAGGGGTGGGGCTTGAGAGAAAGTGAGCTGTGAAGAAACCAACAATTACAACCCACAGGGCAGAGAAATATAAAGTTTTTGGGTTAATGCCTATGTTATTGCCTATCTCTGTCCAAAATGCCTTCCATCAGCCACGTCAAAAAAGGAAGAACTAAAGCTGGCCTTGTCTTTTTCTTTTAAAATTTTTATTTTTATATTTATAATTGTTTTGTCTGTCTGTCTGTCTGCCTGCCTGTCTGTGTGCATATGTACTGCATGTGTGCCTCAGGCTTGACACAAAGCAAAAGAAGCTGTTGGATTCTCTGGAACCAAGGTTACAGATGGCTGTGAGCTGCCATGTGGGTGCTGAGAATTGAACCCAGGGCTTCTTCAAGATCAGCCAGTGCTCCTAACTGGCTAAGTCATCTCTTTAGCCCCTGTCCATATCTTTTTATTTAAGTGACTGAGGTTCTTTGCAAGCAATCCCATTTAACTCTCAGGCAGAGCTACCCTGTCCTTGTGGGAGAACAGATGGGGTAGAACTTACTGTTTAAAGCTGCCTGCCACCTCTCCACTTCTTGTTCTTACTCTAAATAAAAAAGCTTACTACTATACGCAGAAAAACTCAGGTAAAAAATGAAGATAATACAACTGTTGATCTGCTCTACTGCCTTGTGTTTTATGTGTGTTCAATTTCTGTTTACTCTGATGAATACCTTAGGTCTATACTGTTTGCTTTTGCATAAAGATACTCTAGGAAGGCTATCATATTGCTTCACAATGTGCCCAGGGTAATGCCATATATAGTTAAAGAAACATGATTTAAAACCGTAACAGGGATGCCAAAGACTGAGGTCTTTAAAATCTCCTTCAACTCAAAACTCTTTCAGCTGACTTGCAAAGTCCAACATTGTATTCTTTCTTGAACTTCCTTTTCCGAGAAGCTGTGGGTGTTGTATGGGTTACTGCCCTACATTTGTCTTCTGGGCAAGCTGACTACAAAAGACTTAGAAAATCTCTTGTTCAGATGCTGGAACCTTCCCTAGGCCTTACCTATCTTCCTTTTTTCACTTCTGTGACAAAGGAATGCCATATATAGGTTTGTATAAATGTGTCAGGTTAACACTAAACAAACAGCTAACTTAATCACCCACATAGTTCAAAACTACACTTTCCTAATAGTGAAACTATCAAGCAGAGCATAAAACTACAGCAGAGAAACCAAAGATAATCAACTATATCGAGACCTTAGCTCTAAGGCAACACATTAAAAGGAAGGCAGGAAGGGGTTAATCTTTCTGTATTTATACAGTCTAGCAGTAGTCTTGAAGTGTGGTTGTCAGAACCTATCCCAAAGATCCTAAATCAGGAAAATACATCACAGTTTTTTTGAGACTGGGTCTCAGTATGTAGCTCTGTGCTGGAACTCACTGTATAGACCAGGCTGTTCTCACACTCACAGATTTGCCTGCCTCTGCCTCCCAAGTAGTGGAATTAAAAGTGTGTGGCATCATGGCCAGCTATCAATATATATATTTTAAAGTGCTGCAGCTGCCTCTGAAAGTGTAGTTTTAAATTACTTTTCAAGAATACATCACTAAAAACAACAGCAGTAAAAACAACACAGGGTTGGAGAGATGGCTCAGTGGTTAAGAGCACCAGCTGCTCTTCTAGAGAACCTGGATTTGATTTCCAGAACCCACATGGTGGCTCACAACTATCTCTAACTCCAGTTTAGGGGATCCAATACCTTCTCCTGGTACCTCTGACTGCACTAGGCTTGCAAGTGGTGCACAGACATAAGTGCTGGCAAAAATATCCACAGAGATAAAATAAATGTTAAAAAGAATGTATCATAGGTTTCATTAAAAATATTTATTGAGAATATATTGTGCAGCAAAGTACTGTTCTAGGTACTGGTAATATAACAGTAAACATAAATTCAAATAACTGACAGACTTGTGGGATGGAGGTAGGATGAGACAAGTCAATAAAATGTCAGGTGGTGTAAACGTGCTGGGAAAAAAACCCTTACTGGTTCAACTGCTAAAAGTGACAAATAACCATGGTCAGAGAAGGGCTCTCTGACA
>JADRCH010000059.1:5472569-5593803 GCA_019843965.1 Rhynchomys soricoides
TGGAACGGGCCTGCTGTAAACATGGGGGTAGGTAAGCAGTACACAGATCCTGTACTGCTTGCCAAGGAATTTGGACTTTATCTTGAACATAGCAGAAAGCCACAGTTTACATTTATAGAAAGACTCTTCTAACTACAGTAGAGGAAACAGTCTGGATAATGGGTGAGGCTTGGGAATGGGGAATAGCTACGACTTTGGTGTCTTAGGTAAGACAGAAGAGTGGTCTAAAGCTGGGGAATGCAGAGAAGATGGATATGAGGTACTGTCTAGTTCATTTTCTGGTACAACAGAAAATTTATTTCATGAAGAAATTCCAGTTCTAAGAAAAGCCAGACAGAAATGCTTTGATATGCACAAATTCCTTCTACTCATAAGAAATATTTTCTTTGTCCCTCTTGAGTCTCTTGACAGGCCCTTTGGTCTTTAACAAATACCAACGTTTTAAGCCCTCACACAAGGATTTAAAAAACAGTCTATTTACATGGCTATTAACTCTTATACCACCTGCCTTTGTCCTGACTTTTCTAAAATAGTTTCCTCCCCCACTATCTCAAGACTTCTCCTAAGTTATACTTTGTTAAACCTCACATTTGAAATCAAACTTGCCTGTCCCTATCTGCCAGCTGACAAGCTCATCAATTCAGACAAACCACTGGCCTTACAAGTGATTCTTCCTCATGTCACTTTGTTATCACACATGTCTATATCATTTCCTGCCAGGTACCAGACTTCCAGCATCAAGGAAGAACAGCTGAGGAGAATGCTTTTACACAAAGGACTTCCCTCCTTCCTACTCGACTTTAGCGGATATGACAGTACACTGATGGGCTTTAGTTAAATGAATGGCATTTTAGCTAAGTTCTGTACTAGAGTGTTAGTGTAAACTGACAACCAAGGGACGGTAAACACGTAAACACGTAGGACCCTCAGCTAAACTGCCCAGCGTTAGGCACACCACAGGAAGACAGCTTTCAGGAAGTTAACTGATGTCTCCATCTCTAGAATGAGGGAGAACTAAGAACTGACAAAAAACACAACCACAGGCTATCTATAGAAAGAACAGTATGTCTAGAGAATAAGATTTGATCCAATTTATATCTAACTACAGAAAATCTGCCAGTCGTATAAAGCTGAGAAAGTTGTTCCCTACTCCTCTTCTGTAAATGAGATTGTGACACACTTAAGATGCTACGAGCGAAATAGGATGAAAAAAAAAAAAAAAAAAAAAAGGTGGCTGTTCCCTTCAGAACATTTAAAAAGTAGCTCATCACTGACAATCCAAAATATCTCTTTCTACAAATAAGACTTCTAGTTCTCAGATCACATTTTTTATTTTGACTTACAGGAAGCAGTAAACAGGAGCTACTTAATTAGCCAGTGTTGTTTGTTTGTTTTTGTTTTTTAGAAAAGCCTCTCTGTGTAATGTAGCCCAGGTTGGCCTTTAACTCAAGACTCACCTGCCGTGGCTTCTACAGTGCTAGAGTTACAGAAGTGCATCACTAGGCTGGATTCAGAGCGTTCTAGTGAAAGTACATACAGCCACCAGATACCTTTGGGTCAGTTTTGTTGTCTTAGACATTTTCTTTGAAAGATGATTTGTACTTCACTTACTTCAGGGAAACATGTGAAGTAGACAGAAAAACAAAATAAAGCCAAACAAAGACCAGACCTGAGGCCATCATCTGCTCAGCAGGCAGAGGTACTCGCCTTCAAGCCTGATGACCTGAGTTTTAGTCCCAGGACCTTATGGTGGAAGGAGAGGACCAACTCCACATGTCCACTGTGGCATGCACAGAAGCAATTTATAAAAAGTGTAATACAAACCTAAAAAAAAAACCCCTCAGTTTTAGTGTCATTAGTAAAGTGTATAAATTGGAGTGAGTTAATATAGATCACAGTTTTTTCATGTAACACTATGAAAATGCTCATTAAGTTTGATTTCAGGAGATTATTACTGAGAATCCTAAAATTATACCCTCAGGGAATGGCCAATCAATAACTTAAGACCCATTCCATGGGCAATATCAGTCCTTAATACTACTAATGATGTGTTATGTTTGTAGACAGGAGCATGTCCTCTGCGAGGCTCGATCCAGCAGCTGACTCAGACAGATGCAGATACCCACAGCCAAACAGTGGATGGAGCTTGAGGATTCTTATGGAAGAGTAGGAAGAAGGATTGCAGGCCCTGAAGGGAATATGAACACCACAGGAAGACCAACAGAGTCAACTATCCTGGACCCTTGGCTCTCATAGTCTGAGCCACCAACTAAAGAACATACACGGGCTAGACCTAGGCCTCCCTGCTCAGATGTAGCAGATGTGCAGCTTGACCTTCTTGTGGATCCTGAACAACTGGAGCTGGGGCTATCCCAAAAGCTGTTGCCTGTACGTGGGATATGTTCTACTAGCTGGGCTGCCTTGATTGGCCTCAGTGGGAGAGGAAACGCCTAGTCTAGAAGAGACTTGAAGTGCCAGGGTAGGGAGTATGGGAGGGATACCCACTTAGAGAAGAAGGGGAAGGGGGATGGGAGAAAGATTGTAGGAGAGAGTGACCAGGAAGGGGGCAGTGAGTGAGATTAAGTGAGTAAGTAAAAATAAATAAACAAGACAACAAAAAGTACACCCTCAGTCCAAGATGAGATCATTATATTTCTATGGTAATTAAACATGCAAAAACACTGCTAAGCTTTTTATGGCAGAAGAGGTGTAACCCGTAAAGAATCCTCTAAAGGTCATGTCAAAATGGGTCAGGCTGCCCTACAAACAAAATTGTTCAGAACCTATATGGGGCTACATATTATTTAAGACACCAAAAGGGGGCTGGAGAGAGAGCTCAGTGGTTAAAAGCACTGACTGCGCTACCAGAAGTCCTGAGTTCATGATTACATGATGGCTCACAACCACCTGTAATGGGGTCCGGTCCCTCTTCTGGTGTGTCTGAGGACAAAAACAGTGTACTCACATACATAAAATAAATAACTCTTAAAAAAAAAAAAACAAACTATGAAAAAAAAGACACCAGATGGTTAATGTGTTCACTGGAAAATTTGCTGTAAACAGAATCCTTCTCTGTTATCAATTAAACAACAACGACAACAGGACAGGAAGGGTGAGTTTCTTTCATAGAAATAATCATTATAGAAAGGCTGCGGAGGTAGTTTTAAACTCTAAAAAGAAAGTAAGGGGCTAGAGAGATAGTTCAGCAGTTTATGAGCACTGGCTGTTCTCCCAGAGGACCCAGGTTCGATTCCCCAAACCCATATGGTAGCTCACAACCATTTGTGACTTCAGTTCCAAGGGAGCCAATGCCTCTTCTGGTCTCTTTGGGTACCAGGCATGCACATGGTGCACAGACATATATGTGGACAAAACACTCATTTCACATATAATGCAAAAAATATAAATCATTTTAAATTAAAGTAAAAGAAGGCCATGTAAGCTAAAACAAGGCATAGAGAAATCACCATTACTGGTTGTAATATTGATTCACTTAGTCTCCTAGTAAAGTCAGTTTACTTCTGTGTCTGAGTTTTTTTTTCTGTTAAATAGGCAGGGTTGGTGATATCTACATGATATTTCACATGCTTGGGGAAAAAAAAAGACAAAAAAATAGTCTTCTTAGTAAACGAAAGCGTTCTACAAAGCATATTGTAAAGCATAAATAATTACTGTAGAAGACTTAAGGTGCCTGAAGCTTATGCTTTATCTTTTACATTTTCAGTAATTAACTTTTGGTTAATAAAACAGAAACAATAAATCATGTGATAGGCATATTTTCATATAAAAATAGCTCTGGCTTGTTTTTCTTACTCTTTCTTTTTGAAACAAGGGTCTCCCTTTGATACCAAATCTAGCTTTGAACTTATGATCTATTTCAAATTCTCAAGTAGCTATAAATACAAATGTATACCTCCATACCTGGCTTGCCTATCTTCTTTTATAAGTAGGCTTTTATACTTTATTTTCATCTAGTATCCAATTTTTTACCTTTGGAATCTTGTGTTTCTATTTCTTTAAATATAAATGTAACACTAGTGATGAAGACCAGTGAAGGTCATTCTACTGTCTCCCATAGGAGCAGCCAAGTCCACCTTACTATATTTAGACAAGATATGCTCACCCTATTAAAGATAGAAGGCGACTCAGTCCTAGGCTTAGGTCACAGAAGTGGGATTGGTAACTTTGTCATGGGGAAAGATATCAACAGCGAAACGATCAACTTAGCTTCCTTGACAGCCAACAGAACAACTAATGCTCAATTTTATTTCATCCTGAACAGAGGTATAATCTCTAGCACAGAGCTAAAGATCTCTATCATACATAAATCTGGCACAGTCATGCCTAAAGCAATGCTATGAATACCTTGCACGCAACTCACTTGCCAGGACACACCTCAGGTAGAGAAAAAGAACTGCCCAGGCTAACAGGGTAAAATGTTCAGCAGTTTTGTCCCCTGGGAACTAGAATAAACAGGTTTTCAACTTGGGAGTCATTAATCTTCAGAAACAGAAGGGACTAACAGTAGAGAGTTATCCGGTAGTTTTCTGGTTGACAGCTTCTTCCATCATGTGTCCCACAAAGAAGAGCCAAGTGAGGGCAAAACTGACTTGTATTCTTTACCTGTTCTGTCCCTAGTCCAATGTGCTTGTAGAACTTAGATTTTTATCATTGACTCATTGACTGATTTCTTTCTTTAATGACTAGGGAAAACCTCATATTTCTTTTCCTTTTCCATCCTTCCTTTCTTTTTGAGATAGAGTCTCACTATATAGCTCAGAAGAGATATATTAAGAAAAAAAAAAAGAAAGAAAGAAAGAAAAGGAAAGAAAAGCCAGCCATGGTGGTGCACACATGTAAGCTAAACATGTGGGAGGCTGGTACAAGAGGATCTCTAATTAAAGCTACTGGGGAGATCAAGGTCAGCCTGTACCTGAAAGCTAATATGGTACCAGTGAGATGGCTCAGAGGACTAAAGCTGCTTGCCACACAAGCCTGGCAATCTGAGTTTAATTCCTGGAACCCACAAAAAAGTGAACGAAGAAAGCCAACTCCACAAACTGTTCCCTGGCCTTTACACTGGTACTGCAGCATGTGTGTCTGCCCTTCCCCCACAGTAATAAATTAAACAAAAAATAGAAAGATAAAATAGGGGTTTGGGAGTATACACAGGGATAAGTAACAGAGCTCTCATTAATTCTATGTATTTAAAGTCAGGCCAGTTTCATGGGTTTATACAGTCATAAAAGGTCTGGTGCTGTAATGACTCACACTTGGTTTCATCCTCTAGTGTTATCTTCAAATTCTGAATGACTTACGAACAAGGGGTCCTATGTAGTTAATTTGCAGGAGGTCCCACAATTATGTAGCTGTCTGAGTTAAAATCTTTTCAATAGGTTAGAGGATAAAAACAATAGCTTATGGTTTCTAGGTCGATATACAAGGACCACTGCTAACTAAAAAAGAGGCTTATTTTATTTTTGAGGCAAAGTCTTATTATGTAACCAGGACTGGCCTAAAACCACATTTCTCCTGCCCAGTCTCTCCAGTGTGGACACTGGAATCACAGCTGTGTGCCACTATGCCTGACATGAAAGGAGACTTTCAATTAGGCTGAAGATCATGTATTTGTAGTACCTGAATTCTGAACTCTAAAGTTTATAAAAACTGTTTAGTAAGAGCCCATTTTAATAGCTCTGTAAGAAACAGAAATATTATTTGCCTTTCCTATTGTTTTGCTCCTATCACGGTCAAAAGAATATCCTAGGAGGCAGGAGGAATGGTTCAGCAGTTAGGAACACTGGGTGCTCTTCCAGAGGACCTGGGTTCTATTCTCAGTCCTCATGTGATGATTCACAAGCTCACAAACAAAATCTGTAATTCCATTTTTAGGAGATCCTTTTTCTGGCCTTGGCTGGCACCGGGCATACAAGTAATACAGAGATAAACACTCAGGCAAAACACCCATACACATAAACCTACAACTTAAATAATAAAAAACCACATGTTAACAAATGGACTACACAAATCTCATCTAACTGACATTCTGTTCTAAAACCATACTGGTTGTTGTTTATTTGCTGTCTGTTACCTCACAGTAACCATGTATGTATGTAGTAACATTCCTACATTAACAATTTCTAGGGTCTGAAATTTCTAGTACCTCCTAACTTAATTTTAAAAAAACACTCTTTTAAGAGAAAGGTTTTATTTTTATTTTATGTATATGACTGTTTTGTCTGCATGTACCACTCTTAATGGCTGAGCTATCTTCCTTAACCCCAAGAAACACTCTTCAAAGACATTTATTTTTTCTGTTCCTGCTGACTGTAGAAATAGCCAGTAATTTTTCTCTGGTGCTAAAAGGCTGAAGCTGGGCTGCAGTTCAATTTCCCATTCTAACAGGTCAAAAACTGATGCCCTTAAAGTAACAGTGACCCCACACCATTCACTTTGACCTTTAGACTCTTTATCAGGGACTTTCAATTTTTAACAGCAGTTTTAACAGCCAATCACAGAGGCCCATTCTGATGAACAAAGGTTTACTCTGTAAAAGAGATGAGCTGTGGGCAGAGATAGGATCGACAAGGTGCTAAACTCACCCTCTGTACAGCATTGCAGGACTGCTGCCACTGCAAACGTGAGACTTTACCTGCCCATAAAAACATTCCTCTGGAAGCAGGTCAATTTAAAAGAAAGGCCGGCAACTGACACTAATGGAGCTTGCATATACCTGGGCTTTCCTTTTTCTGCCTTGTGATTATCACCACTCCCCCGTCCCCCACACCTGTAAACTTCCCATAGACTGGTCCTTGGGGAGACTTAGATCTGCTGGTGACCTTCAAATACATCTTTAAGAAACATATTTGTCTTTTCTCTTACACAATACTCACATGGTCTCAAAGATGGAAACTATTTGTTCAAGATCTTAAGTGACATTCTCTAAAACGTTAGTGACATGTATTCATTGTTTACAATAAATAGAGTTGGGAAATTCTAATTTTATAAGGTCACTGGCAATATAAGTTAATATCATTTAAAATTTTTTGTATCACTAGTAAAATTTTTGTATCACTAGTGGGAAATTTCAGGGCTTAGTCTGCTGATACTTCCATATCACCTTTTATTATCCAAGAAAGTCAGGACAGGAACTCAAGCAGGGCTGGAACTGGAGACAGGAGCTGATGCAGAGGCCATGGAGGAGTGCTGCTTACCGGCTCGGTCTCCATGGCTTGCTCTCTGTTTTCTTATAAAACCCAGGACCATCAGCCCAAGGATGGTACCACCCACAATGGGCTGGGCCCTCCCACAGTACCACGTGAAAGTGGAGTGTGGCAGCACATACATCTTTAATCTTTCCTGGAGGAAAAGACAGGTGGTAAGGCTAGCCAACCAGTGAGTTCCAGATCCAGTGAGAGATCCTGTCTTATCAAATGAGGTACAAAGGTTGGGGATTTAGCTCAATAGTAGAGGCTTACCAAACAAGTACAAGGCTCTGGGTTTAGTCCTCAGTACCCAAAATTACCAAAATAAAATAAAGCTGAAGTAAAATAAAGTGAAGAATGATAGAGGAAGATACCAACATTGACCTTTGGCCTCTACACACTGACACACAGGTGAATACCCATACACATGTATACACACATATAGACATTATAACACCCACACAGAAAATACATATACAAACACAGAAAAAGAGTTAACAGTAACTATCTTTAGGAGATAAGAATAGAGTAATGTTGTTTTGTTTTGTTTTTTTGAGTTAGGGTCTCTCTACATAGCTCTTGCTGTCCTGGATCTCACTATGAAGACCAGGCTGGCCTTGAACTCACAAAGATCCACCTGCCTCTATACTTCCCAAGTGCTGGGATTAAAGGCATGTGCCACCACATCTAGCAAGAAAAATACTTTTTTGTTTTTGTTATTTGAGAAACAGTGTTTTCTGACTTTTCTATAACAAAAATATGTATCATCGGCAAATAAAAAGAAGTAATAGTATTTTCTTTATTAAGAAAAAAAAAAAAAAAAAAGAAGGCCACTTCAATTTAAAATAATTACCCAGGGCAAGTTCATTTTTTAGCTAAGTGGATGATAGAGTGAAAATAAAATATAAACGTTAATGCGCATAAAGCTTTTTCTGTTTTTACACATGGTGTGTGAACACATGCCCAGATGAGCAGTCCTGTGGACAGAAGAGGTCCTGCTCTACCAGGTTCTCATCTTATTCCCTTGAGACAGGCTCTCACTGAACCTGGAGGGCAAAGAGATAAAGTTTCAGTTATGCAGGTGTAGCAGACTACCATGTTCAAGACTAAGAGTCACAGGAGTGAATAGCCAAATCTAGTAGGTATACTCAGATATTTCAAAGATGTGAACAATACAGAAATACAATTAACACAATTGTTTGTAATCCTTAAAGGTAAATCAACTAGCAAGTTTAAACATTCCATTTTTCTTAAGTCTGAAAAATAAACTATACCTTTTAAATTCAATTGGTCAGAACCCACTAAATTAAATAAATATGTGGTTTATCTTGCACAGTCTCAGCTTGCCATGTTTCTTGGTGTTAGTAAGGTACAACCAACCACTAACTTTTGAGTATATGAAATTGTATTATTATCACAATTCCACCTATTTTGTATGATGTAAGAGATAAAAAGGAATGCATATAAGGCATGGGCCAGTCTGTTCAGAAGATATGACATATAAATGAAAAAATGACTAAATACAAACTAAGCAGCAGTTGCCCTCCTGTCTTGGTATATAGAGCAACTTCAGCATGCTGATGAATCAATAAATTTCTCTTGCATTTTGCATAAAAAAAACCTAAAACTAGGCAGCAGTAAGTGCTTTAGGAATGTAAAGGACAGAAAGGTATTGTGAGCAGCAGTTAGGAGGGATGGGGTAGGGGGACTTGAACTGGGACTCTGCCTTTTATGCCTGGCCCCCTTCAATGTCTTAATTTATGTAAACAATGGTAAATGATAGAAAACTCCTCTGGAGGATATTATGGCTATATTACAAATAGATAAATAATTTTCAATTAATGAATCGATTTCATCCATCTCTTAGAAAATTTGGGGCTAGTGAGATGGCTAAGTGGTTAAGAGGGCTTACTGCTCTTTCAAAGGACATGAGTTTGGTTTCCAGAACCCACAATGGGTGGCTTACAGCTATACCTGCACACAAGTGAATGCATATAAACTCATGCAGGCACAAATACATAGATATAAAAAAATTTAAGAAAACTTTGTGCTGGGCATGGTGGCAAATACCTTTAATTATAGTACTTGTGAGGCAGATCTCTGTGATTTTGAGGCCAGCCACATGAGAACCCATTTAAAGCAAGAGGGAGAGGCAAATGAAGAGATAGCTCAGTGGTTAGAAGCATTGGCTGCTCTTTCAGAGGACCTGGATACAATTTTTAGGTGGCTTACAACCTTCTGTAACTCCAGTTCAGGAGAATCTAATATCCTTTTCTGCCCTGTGTGGGTACCAGGCATGCACAAAGTACACAGACATACATGAATGTAAAATATCCATATCTATAACCATAAAATAAAATAAATTTTGTTTTGCTCTATCCTGTGTTTTAAGACAGGGTTTCTCTGTATAGCTCTGGCTGTCTTGGAACATGGTCTATAGACCAGGCTGGTCTTAACTCACAAAGATCTGCCTACCTCTGTCTTCTGACTGTTGGAATTAAAGATGTGTGTCACTACTATCTGGCTAATCAAAAATATTTTAAAAATGAAAATTACATGGAGAATTCACATCACTCCAGTCTTAGTGTTCTATTGCTGTGAAGATACACCAGGACCATGGCAACTCTTAGATAAAAGAAAGCATTTAACTTAGGCCTTGAGCATAGTTTCTTTCAGATGGTGGTTCATTACCATCATGGCAGGGTGCATAGTGACAAGCACAGCAGGCAGAGGAGTAGCTGAAAGCTACATCCTGATCCACAGGCAGGCAGGCAGGCAGGCAGGCAGGCAGGCAGGGAGGGAGACAGAGAGACTGACTGATTGGGCCAGGTGTGGGCTTTTGAAACCTCAAAGCCAACCCCCAGTGATACAAGGGCACACCCCCTAATTCTTTTAATCCTTACCAACACTTCCTGGTGACTAAGCATTCAAGCCTATGGGGTGATTCTCAATCACATCACAACTCCATCTACAAGTTCCCAGACTTAATGGGAACTTAAAAAAAAAAAAAAAAGACATAACGGGATTTTTAAAAAATGTTCACGAGAACTAGGTAATTAACACTTAGATAAACTGTAATAAAAAAGGCAGACAATAGAAGAGATTATTGAAGAAGTGGTCTCACTGTTACAAGCAATACTTGTTTAAAATCAGTAAAGTCATAAACAGTCTCATTTATTTGGCCCTCATGGTTAGAACTGGTTAACACTGAGGTTTCTCTTTAATAGAGAATGATTCAAGACTCCGGATTTTGTCACTTTATCAGATGTAACTAATATAAAATCCCTTTGGTTATTGAAAGAAGGGTCACATCCCTCTAAAACCAGATTAACATTGAAAACCAACTTGCTAAAGTCACGCAACATTTGAAAAGGGAATGAACCAAATACCAAATTTGATGTCTAGTATGTAACACTGATAATCTATTTATAAATCACTAGTTATATTTATTCCAAATCACAGGAAAGTGTAAAATGTCCTTAATGTTTTTAGCATATTTCTTCAAAGATAAACATAATTGAGTAATAGGTGGCAACATCCTGCTTTATTTAACAAAAACAGCTAACTAATTTTATCTGCACACAGTTGGGATAGTAATTATTTTTTAGAAATCCAGAAACTATAGGATTAATCACAAATTGTATGATAGTACCTGTATCGTTCTACATTAGCCCAATGCAGCTTAACATATAATAAATGTATGACCTTTTAGAATATGTGTCTCAGTATATTCACATCTATAAGAGAGACCCAAGAGAAGTGTACATGATAATTTATGAAAGTTAGAGCATCTTTGTTATCCCCAAGGTGCAATAGCTCTTGAACATAGAGACTGACATCTTTAATCATTTCAGCTTTGAGAAGTGTTTTCTTAGTGTAAGTCTAGAAAAATGGCTCAATTTTAGGAGTAAGAAGAGATGTTAAATAGCAATAATTTAGAAAAGTACTATTCCCTATCAGACAGAAATCTTGAGTACAGCAACCCTCCATTCCAGTCCATCTTCAGTGCAAATCTATAGTTCAGTTAACTTGGGTAAGCAGAACTCCAAGGCCGAAGTTCAGAGCTCATGTCTGCCCTACCTTCTAAACTACAGACTGCAAACAAAATCAAGTGTAGATAAGCCACCCAAACTTACTATCAATAATGAAAACAGAAATGTACCTGTGAAAGCTCCCAGCAGCTCTCTGGTAATTTGTTCTTCTTACTTGTAGGCCATAACACTCAAAAAAGACTTACTGAATGTAAACTAATTTGATAACTTTAAAAAATAACAAGACTATTTGAGAATCAGAAATAATCATAAAAACAGTATTAATCTGTTAGCTTTAGCCACTCAATGCTACTCTATTACTAATAAAGGGAACAAAAGGGAACATATATCTTATATTCATATACTCAGTAAATATAAAAAGTATCCAACAAAGTCTGTGTGTGTGTGTGTTTTGGTAGTTTGGGGTTTGGGGAAGTTGGCAGACGCCTTTAATCACAGCATTTGGAAGGTAGAGGAAGGTGGATCTCTGTGAGTTCCATGACAGCCGGGTCTACAGAGTGAGTTCTAGGATAGTCAAGGCTACACAGAGAAACTCTGTCTTGAAAACACAACAACAACAATAACAACAAATCAACAAAAAAGTATTCAACAAAATAAAACTAAATCATAAAAATCTTTGCAAATTAGTTGCAATGAAATATTCTCAACATGTTAAGTGGTATATGCAGGAATCTGTAGCATAAAGTACAGATCATACCTGTTTGCAAAACATAAGAAGCATTCCATTCACAAGCGAAAAGAAGATAAGCATTGTAATATTTAACTAGCGGCCCCAGTCAAAGCAATTTAGGAGTTATTTTCAAAGAGACAGAACTCACTCACTTATAGATAATGTAACCATTATCCTTTAGAAATTGAGAAAATCAAACTAAAAAATAAAATCTATATTAGAAACAAAGAACAACAAGGAAGTTTGTTTAAAAAAAAAGTAGACACTGGCCCTATCCGACAGCTCAACAGGCTAAGGCACCTGATGACCTCACTCAATACCAACACCCACATGATAGAAGGGCCTTCCCAATATGGGTTCACCCTTATAACCACACACACACACACACACACACATACACACACACACACACACAAATGTAATTAAAATGATAAAAAAGAAAATATGAAAAGCTTAGTTACATTTGTGACATACATGTTGTGACTAATTAGAAAAGGTCTTAATAACCAGGCTTGATGGCACACGCCTTTAATCCCAGCACTCAGAAGTTAGAGGCAAGTAGATCTCTCTGACTTCAAGATCACCGTGATCTTTTCTTTTCTTTTTTTTTTTAATGTTCCTATCATATGTGAAGTTTCTTTTTTTTTTTTAAACTTTATTTACATTTCAAATGTTTTCCCCTTTCCAGATCTCCCCTTTGGAACCTCCCTATTCCCTCCGCCATCCCCTGCCTCTATGGGGGTATTCCCCCACCCACCCACCCACTCTGGTCTTCCCTCCTTGGCATTCTCCTATACTGGGGGATCTAACACCCTCAGGCCCAAGGGCCTCTCCTCCCCCTGATGGACAACAAGACCCTCTTCTGCCGCATATGTGGCCAGCACCATGGGTCCCTTCATGTGTATTCTTTGGTTGGTGGATCAGTCTCCAGGAGTATGAGGGGGTCAGGCCAGTTGCCACTGTTGCTGCTTCCCTAGGGATGCAAACTCCCTCAGCTCCTTCAGTTCCTTCCCCAAGTTCTCCATCTGGGACCTCACACTCTGCCCTACTGTTGCTGTGAAGTGACTCTTGGGTATTTTGAACTTTTGGGTTAATAACTACTTAACAGTGAGTACATACCATGTTCATTCATTTGTGACTGCGTTACCTCACTCAGGATGATATTTTCAAGTTCCATCCAGTTGCCTACAAATTTCACGGAGTCATTGTTTTTAATAGCTGTGTAGTATTCCATTGTGTAAATGTACCACATTTTCTGTATCCATTTCTCTGTTGAAGGACATCTGGGTTGTTTTCAGCTTCTGGCTACTATAAATATGGTTGCTATGAACATAGTGGAGCATGTGTCTTTATTACTTGTTGGAGCATCTTCTGGGTATATGCCCAGCAATGGAATACCTGGGTCCTCAGGTAGTATTATGTTCATTTTTCTGAGGGTCTGCCAAACGGATTTCCTGAGAGGTTTTAACAGCTTGCAATCCCACCAGCAAGGGAGGAGTGTTCCTCTTTCTCCACATCCTCACCAGCATCTGCTGTCACCTGGCTTTTGATCTTAGCCATTCTGACTGGTGTGATGTGGAATCTCAGCGTTGTTTTGATTTGCATTTCCCTGATAACTAAGGATGTTGAACATTTCTTTAGGTGCTTCTCAGCCCTATGAGTTTCCTCAGTTGAGAATTCTCTGTTTAGCTCTGTTCCCCATTTTTTGATAGGGTTATTTGGATCTCTGGAGTCTAACTTCTTGAGTTTTTTGTATATATTGGATATTAGCCCTCTGTCGGATGTAGGATTGGTAAAGACCTTTCCCAATCTGTTGGTTGCCATTTTGTCCTATTGACAGCGTCCTTTGCCTTACAGAAGCTTTGCAATTTCATGAGGTCCCATTTGTTGATTCTTGATCTTAGAGCATAAGCCATTCATTGGTGTTCTGTTCAGGAACTTTTCCCCTGTGCCCATGTGTTCGAGACTTTTCCCCACTTTTTCTTCTATTAGATTCAGTGTATCTGCTTTTATGTGGCGGTCCTTGATCAACATGGACTTGAGCTTTGTACAGGGAGATAGGAATGGATCAATTTGCATTCTTCTACATGTTGACCG
The DNA here is from genome assembly GCA_019843965.1 of Rhynchomys soricoides. Classification (NCBI taxonomy): domain Eukaryota; kingdom Metazoa; phylum Chordata; class Mammalia; order Rodentia; family Muridae; genus Rhynchomys; species Rhynchomys soricoides. The sequence goes on from JADRCH010000059.1 coordinate 5,486,594, forward strand.
CCAGTTGAACCAGCACCATTTGTAGAAAATGCTGTCTGTTTTCCACTGGATGGTTTTAGCTCCTTTATCAAAGATCAAGTGACCGTAGGTGTGTGGGTTCATTTCTGGGTCTTCAGTTCTATTCCACTGATCTACCTGCCTGTCGCTGTTCCAATGCCATGCAGATTTTCTCGCTACTGCTCTTTAGTACAGCTTGAGGTCAGGGAGGCTGATTCCCCCAGAAGTCCTTTTATTGTTGAGAATAGTTTTTGCTATCCTGGGTTTTTTGTTATTCCATATGAATTTGAGAATTGCTCTTTCTAAGTCTATGAAGAATTGAGTTGGAATTCTGAAGGGGATTGCCCTGAATCTGTAGATTGCTTTCAGCAGGATGGCCATTTTAACTATATTAATCCTGCCAATCCATGAGCATGGGAGATCCTTCCATCTTACGAGGTTTTCTTCTATTTCTTTCTTCAGAGACTTGAAGTTCTTGTCATACAGATCTTTCACTTCTTTGGTTAGAGTCACACCAAGATACTTTATATTGTTTGTGACAACTGTGAAGGGTGTTATTTCCCTAATTTCTTTCTCAGCCTGTTTATCCTTTGAGTATAGGAAGGCTACTGATTTGCTTGACTTAATTTTGTATCCGGCCACTTTGCTGAAGTTGTTTATCAGCTGTAGCAGATCGCTGGTGGAGTTTTTCGGGTCACTTAAGTATACCATCATATCAGCTGCAAATAGTGATGTTTTGATTTCTTCCTTTCCAATTTGTATCCCTTTGACCTCCTTTTGTTGTCTAATTGCTCTAGCTAGAACTTCAAGTACTATATTGAATAGATAGGAAGAGAGAGGGCACCCTTGTCTAGTCCGTGATTTTAGTGGGATTACTTCAAGTTTCTCTCCATTTAGTTTGATGTTGGCCACTGGTTTGCTGTATATTGCTTTTACTATGTTTAGGTATGCTCCTTGAATTCCTGATCTTTCCAAGACTTTTATCATGAAGAGATGTTGAATTTTGTCAAATGCTTTTTCAGCATCTAAGGAGATGACGGTGTGGTTTTTTAATTTGAGTTTGTTTATGTAGTGGATTACATTGATGGGTTTCCGGATATTGAACCATCCCTGCATCCCTGGGATGAAGCCTACTTGATCATGGTGAATGATCGTTTTGATGTGTTCTTGGATTCGGTTTGCGAGAATTTTATTGAGTATTTTTGCATCGATATTCATAAGGGAAATTGGTCTGAAGTTTTCTTTTATTGTTGGGTCTTTGTGAGGTTTTGGTGTCAGTGTAACTGTGGCTTCATAGAATGAATTGGGTAGTGTTCCGTCTGTTTCTATTTTGTGGAATAGTTTGAAGAGTATGGGTATTAGGTCTTCTTTGAAGGTCTGATAGAATTCTGCACTGAACCCATCTGGTCTTGGGCTTTTTTTGGTCAGGAGACTCTTAATGACTGCTTCTATTTCTTTAGGGGTTATGGGACTGCTAAGATGGTTTATCTGATCCTGACTTAACTTTGGTATTTGGTATCTGTCTAGAAACTTGTCCATTTCATTCAGATTTTCCAATTTTGTTGAGTATAGGCTTTTGTAGTAGGATCTGATGATTTTTTGAATTTCCTCAGAATCTGTTGTTATATCTCCCTTTTCATTTTTAATTTTGTTAATTTGCATACTGTCTCTGTGCCCTCTGGTTAGTCTGGCTAAGGGTTTATCTATCTTTTTGATTTTCTCAAAGAACCAGCTCCTGATTTTGTTGATTCTTTGTATAGTTCTTTTAGTTTCCACTTGGTTGATTTCAGCCCTTAATTTGATTATTTCCTGCCTTCTACTCCTCTTGGGTGTATTAGCTTCTTTTTGTTCTAGAGCTTTCAGGTGTGCTAAGCTGCTAGTATATGCTATCTCCAGTTTCTTTTTGGAGGCATTCAGAGCTATGAGTTTTCTTCTTAACAGTGCTTTCATTGTGTCCCATAGGTTTGGGTATGTTGTACTTTCATTTTCATTAAATTCTAGGAAGTCTTTAATTTCTTTCTTTATTTCTTCCTTGATCAAGTTATCATTGAGTAGAGCATTGTTCACCTTCCAAGTGTATGTGGGCTTTCTGCTGTTTGTTGCTGCCACTGAAGACCAGCCTTAATCCGCAGTGATATGATAGGAGGCATGGGATTATTTCAATCTTCTTATACCTGTTGAGGTTTGTTTTGTGACCAATTATATGATCAGTTTTGGAGAAGGTACCATGAGGTGCTGAGAAGAAGGTATATTCTTTTGATTTAGGATGAAATGTTCTATAGATATTGGTTAAATCCATTTGGTTCATAACATCTGTTAGTTTCACTGTATCTCTCTTTAGTTTGTGTTTCCAAGATTTGTTCATTGATGATAGTGGGGTGTTGAAGTCTCCCACTATTATTGTGTTTTGTGCAATGTGTGCTTTGAGCTTTAGTAAAGTTTCTTTTATGAATGTGGGTGCCCTTGCATTCGGGGCATAGATGATCAGAATTGAGAGTTCTTCTTGGTAGATTTTTCCTTTGATGAGTATGAAGTGTCCTTCCTTATCTTTTTCGATGACTTTTGGTTGAAAGTTGATTTTATCTGATATTAGAATGACTACTCCAGCCTGTTTCTTGGACCATTTACCTGGAAAATTGTTTTCCAGCCCTTTACTCTGAGGTAGTGTTTGTCTTCAACACAGAGGTGCATTTCCTGGATGCAGCAAAATGCTGGGTCCTGTTTATGGATCCCGTCTGTCAGTCTATGTCTTTTTATTGGGGAATTGAATCCATTGATTTTAAGAGATATTAAGGAATAGTGATTGTTGCTTCCTGTTATTTTCGATGTTATTTTTATGTTTGTGTGGTTATCTTCTTTTGAGCTTGTTGAAAGATTACTTTCTTGCTTTTTCAAGGGTGTAGTTTTCCTCCTTGAGTTGGCGTTTTCCATCTATTATTCTTTGTAGGGTTGGGTTTGTGGAAACATACTATGCAAATTTGGATTTGTCTTAGAATATTTTGGTTTCACTATCTATGATTATTGAGAGTTTTGTTGGGTATAGCAGCCTGGGCTGGCATTTGTGTTCTCGTAGAGTCTGTATGAGATCTGCCCAGGATCTTCTAGCTTTCATAGTCTCTGGTGAGAAGTCTGGTGTAATTCTGATAGGTCTGCCTTTATATGTTACTTGACCTTTTTTCCTTACTGCTTTTAATATTCTTTCCTTATTTTGTGTATTTAGTGTTTTGACTATAATGTGATGGGACAAATTTCTTTCCTATTTGGAGTTCTGTAGGCTTCTTGTATATTTATGTTCATCTCTTTCTTTAGGTTAGGGAAGTTTTCTTCTATAATTTTGTTGAAGATATTTACTGGTCCTTTAAGTTGGGAATCTTCACTCTCTTCTATACCTATTATCCTCAGGTTCTGGCTTCTCATTGTATCCTGGATATCCTGGATGTTTTGGGTTAGGAGCTTTTTGCATTTTGCATTTTCTTTGACTGTTGTGTCAAAGTTTTCTATGGTATCTTCCGCACCTGAGATTCTCTCTTCCATCTCTTGTATTCTGTTGGTGATGCTTGCATCTATGACTCCTGATCTCTTTCCTAGGTTTTCTAACTCCAGGGTTGTCTCCCTTTGTGATTTCTTTATTGTTTCTATTTCTATTTTTAGTTCCTGGATGGTTTTGTTTATTTCCTTCATCTGTTTCATTGTGTTTTCCTATAATTCTTTAAGGGATTTTTGTGTTTCCTCTTTAAGGGGTTCTAGTTGTTTATCTGTGTTCTCTTGTATTTCTTTAAAGGAGTTATTTATTTCCTTCTTAAAATCTTCTATCTTCATCATGGGATGTGATTTTAAATCTGAGTCTTGTTTTTCTGGTGTGTTGGGGTATCCAGGGCTTGCAGTGGTGGGAGAGCTGGGTTCTGATGATGCCAAGTAGCCTTAGTTTCTGTTCCTTATGTTCTTGCCCTTGTCTTTCGTCATCTGGTTATCTCTGGTGTTAGCTGGTCTTACTCTCTCTGACTGTGGCTTGTCTTTCCTGCAAGCCTAGGTGTCAACACTCCTTGAAGACCAGTTCTCACTGAGAGGATTTGGGTTTGGAGAGCTGTGGTGCAGGGTCAGCTCTGGGGTGCAGACAGAAACCAGAAGGATATAGTCATCAGCTGTCCCTTGGTTCCTGTGTCCTGATGGCTCTGCAAGGGTCCCTCTTGGTCCAGTGAATTTGAAAAGAAGTGGTGGTCTTGCCTGTGTTTGAAGGTGTGACGGCACTCCTAGGATACCAGCTCTCTCCTGGCACTATTTGAGTATGGAGCCCTGTGTCACAGGATCTGCTCCCTGGTCACCGAAAGAAACCAGAAGACAACTCCTCAGTCCCTGTGTCCTGGGGATTCCAGGTGGGTCCCTCTGAGCAGACAGGCTTGTCCACACTCCTGACAGTCTAGCTTTCTCCCTGCACTATTTGGCTATGGAGCCCTGGTGGCCCAGGCAGAGGTCTCTTGCCACAGATCAAAACCTGAAGGCTCCTTCCCCCGGCTGTTGCTCAGTCCCTGTGTCCCAAGGATTCTGGGCGAGTCCTGCTGAGCATTGGTGCTGTCTTACTCCCTCTCATGGGCTTTTCCACACTTCTGGGAAGCTAACTTTCTCCCAGCGCTATCTGGTTATGGAGCCCTGGTGGCCCAGGTAGAGGTCTCCCGCCACAGATTGAAACCCGAAGGCTCCTGTCCCACACAAATCTTTAAAAAAAAAGTCAGTAAGAAAATGTATCATGGTACCAGAAGAGTATTTATTAGTTTGTTGGTAGAATGCCTGACAGGGATAGATGTGCAATTGGGATTTAATCCTCAGCACAGCACTAAAAAGTCTGGAGTAAGGTTTTTAAGGAGAATGAGATAATATACATAGCACTTAATACAGTACCATCAGGGTAATAGTGCAGTAAAAAAACAAAAACAAAAACTGCTATTCAATGATACTATTAACATAGTATTAATATTACTATTAATATAGCCACACTGAACAGGCTGGGGACTGTTGAGCTGTCTCAGTGGACAGAAGCACTATTGTACAAAGCCTGACAACTTGACTTCAATCTTTGGAATCAATGTGAAAAGACAGACATGGTGGCACACATCTGTAATTCCAGAACCCACTAAGCAAGGTGGGAGATAAGAGGATTCCTGAAAGCTCAAGGCTAGCCAGCCTGGTGTGTGTAGCAAGATAGAAGCAAGTCAGTCCCTCACTCAACAAGATGGAAGAAGAGAACCAATTCCCAAAACTAATCATCTGACCTCCATATCTGTGCTGTGGCACATGTACACACATGCATACATACACACATGCACACCTATGAGCAGACACATGTACATATGATCACAAACATATACACATACATGCACACATACATGTACATACATCAAAGCTTTTAAGCACATGTAGCTTCATAAGAGTCTAGATCAGCAATAGCAAATGCTGTTTTAAGTTTCCTTTCTACCAGAAACAAGCCATGTATTTCTGTCCAAATTATGTCACCATTTTTTTTCTAATTACTTACTACATCAAATTTGGATGATGCTTTTTCTAATCTGCCTCTGAAAAATATAAAGTAGTGGCTGCCAAAGCATACACTAACGTCATGAGCATCATTCAGGAACTTGTTAGAAGAGCAACTCTCTAGCCTATGAGTTCAGAAACCGGCAATTTGTGTTTTAACAAGCACTCAAGGTGTTTATGATGAAAACTTAAGCCTGGAAAAGAGCACATGAAATCAACTGGACAACCAGGAAGAGGAACTGAAAAATTAAAACAAACAAACCACAAAACTCAACATTACCACATTACAAGACAATGAGGCAGGAGGATAGTGAGTTCTAGGCAGCTTGAGCTACACAACAAAACCTTGTCTCAAAAGCAAAAAACATGGGGCTGGAGAGATGGCTCAATGGTTAAGAGCACTCCCCGACTGTTCTTCTAGAGGTCCTGAGTTCAATTCCCAGCAACCACATGGTGGCTCACAACCATCTGTAATGGGATCTGACGGCCTCTTCTGGGGTGTCTGAAGGCAATGACAGTGTACTTACATACATAAAATAAATAAATAAATCTTAAAAAAAGATAACATACACCTGAAAATAGCCACCCTCCCCCTAAAAAAAAAAACACCAAGGTCATAAAAGGCTATATTGTATGTTAAATAATTTCAATATGCTTCTCTACTGTTGAGCTTGAACTTTTAGAGAACATTGATGTAAAATCAGGAAATCAAATCCATATGCCCAATCAAGAAAGTAAATATACATATTTTAGTTCAAGGATAAAAAGATAAAAAAGAAGAACCTCATTAGCAAACCAAGAAATTACTTAAATATCTAAGTTCCCAGACTTTTGAGTAGTGATTTTTATAATGAGATCATTTTTAAAAGTAACCTTGGGCTGGAGAGATGGCTCAATGGTTAAGCTCTCTTACTGCTCCCACAAAGGACCAGAGTTCAATTTTCAGAACCCACATTACTGGCTACCAGACACTTGTAATTCCAGCTCTAACGGATCCAACATCCTTTCTGACTTCTAAGGGCACCTACATGTATGCGTATAAACACATACACTAACTAAACAAAAAACAAACAAACAAAAAGCTGATGTGGTGGAGCACACCTTTAGTCCCAGCACTCATTTTCTAGAGGTAGATGGATCCCTTCTGTATTTTTCAGAAGTTTAAGTTTTTGTTTTAGTAAAAAGCATATGTAGGCTTTTACAGGAGACAGATGCATATGTGGGCTTTTACAGAGGACAGAAAATTTCACAATCATTTTGACCAGACTGACTCAAGATTCTTTTTATTCCAGAACTATTTTTCTTTGTGTATGTGTGAGTGAGTGTGTGTGTGTGTGTGTGCATGTGCGTGTGTGTGTGGTGTGTATAGGTGAGCATGGAAGCTAAAAGAGGGTATCAGATCCCCTAGAGCTGGAGTTACACTTGGTTGTGAGCTGCCTAACATCAGTGCTGGAAACTAAATTCAGGTCTCTGAAAAAGCAGCAAGTGTTCTTAATCACTGAGCTATCTCTCTTGGCCCAAAATTCTTTAAAAATATTATGTATATGTTTTTGTGTGTATACATGTATTCATATACATGTGGAGCCAAAGGGAACCATGGGTGTCATTTTCAGGGACACCCTACATTACTTTTGAGACAGTGTCTCTCACTGGCCTGGACAACCTGAGTCCTAGGAATCTTCCTAGGATCTTTCCCATTTTTCTGTCATACTGCCAGGCCTGGCATTTTTATGTGGATTCTGAGGATTCAACTCAGGTACTCATGCTTGCAAGGCAAATACTTTACTGACTGGGTTATCTCCTCAGCCTGTCCCATGACTCTTGAAGTTTGATCAGATGATTCTCCTGGGGTTGTTCATACCTCCTGATCCCCAGAAGAATTAATATTTATGATAGCAACTTTTTTCTTGAGATAGAATCTTATGTAGCTCAGGCTGGTCTGTAATTCATTAGGTAGTAGAGGATACCCTCAAACTCCTGATCTTCCTGTCCTTACCTCCTAAGTGCTAAGGTAGCAGATATGTACCACTAGAACCAGCTTAACTTGATTACTTAACATTCTTCTGTTAATAGGTCAAAAATAACACATTTGGTAAGTTTTATGCAGTGGTAAGTGAAAACTTTAATGCAACAATAATGGCATAATTATCAGTAAAACTGATACACAAACTATTCTGTGATACATATTTCAAACATATATATCACAATTGAAAATCAGAGTCTACAAAATCATGAAAAGCCACACTGTAAAGGCCATGAGTTTTCTCTGATAGGAAGACTTTGTAATTTCACTGTGGCCTATTTATTCTTTGACTCAAATCTCCTAAGATTTGTTACTTGGTTTCTAAACACATCACCTGAGCTAGCATGTGAAAAAAGGAGAACAGAAATTCTCTCAAGGGCAAGTCCTATCCTGACTACTAACCACTTGCCTTAGTGTTCATGAATCTTTCCCTTAAACTCAAATTATGCTTGTATCAGTCTTACTTGGGACTCTTATATCTGACCCCCAAGGCAGGAGTCTCACTACATTGCTGAAGCTGGCCTTGAATTCAAGATTCTCCCGTGTCAACCTCCAGAGCAGCTATAGCATCTAGAGGCACAGCTACATCCTGGGCTCCTAGCTATTAATCTGAACCTTTTAGTTACTCCAGTTAGTCTTTGCTATTTATAAATCTGCTACTGCCTGAAAAGCTCCTATCAGTTAAGGTGCACATTATCAGGTCTTAGAAATAATACTTCCCTTTAGAAAAGACCAGCACTGTCCCTCTGAGATCACAGACTGATAATCTGACTTCAAAATCTATGTTTATCTACTCCATATTTTCACATTTCCTTTCAGGGACTTCATTAATTTTCTGAAGACAAGTCATATTCTCCAAATTGAGAATGTTTGCATTAAATAGCAACAATATATGTATTAAGCCCATGGAAGTTTTTAATGATGATGAGCTAAGCAGCACTGTAAATGTTTAATAAATATATCCAAAGCAATACTAGTTAAGTGTAGTTTAGAAGTCAAACCAACAGCAAGTCTCTCTTAAGAATAAAGTGAGCTGCGTGTGATAATTCAGATAATGGCAGAGTGCTTATCTAGCATGTGTGTAATCTCCAGCATTGTAGAAAGTGTCAGAGAGATGAGAGACAAGGGACAGGGAGAAAGATCCTAAAAATTAGGGCCAGGCACAGCGACACACCCCTTTAATCCCAGCACTCAGGAGGGGGAGGTAGGAGAATTTCTGAGTTCAAAGACAGCCTGGTCTTATAGCAGTTCCAGGACAAACAAGGCTATATAATGAGATCCTGTCTCAAAATAAACAAATCCTAAAGTTTGCCTCACTAGTGGCACCTACTACCCAGGAGCCTAAGGCAGTAAGACTGTGAGTTTGGGCTCAGGTTGAAATACGTAGCTAGACACTCTCTCTTTAAAGAAACAAAATGGGGCCAGGCAGTGGTGGCGCACACCGTTAATCTCAGCACTTGAGAGGCAGAGGCAGGTGGATTTCTGAGTTTGAGGCCAGCCTGGTCTACAGAGTGAGTTCCAGGACAACCAGGGCTACACAGAGAAACCCTGTCTCGAAAAAACCAAAAGAACAAAATGGGAAGAGATTATTCCAAAAATTGCTTAAAAGTTTATCATCCTACCTTAGCATCACTCAGCAAAGATCTTTACTATGGGTCTCAAAAGTGGCCCTGTAGTTACTAACACAAAAATACCATTTTTTTTTTTAAATAGAGATTAAAAAAGCTGGATGTGGATTTTAAGGATTTTCTGTCACCTATTTAGTATGGCTTTGAGTTTCAGTCTCAATTTTGTAAATACAACAAAGTAGTTCACAGGACTCCCATGATGACTAAATGAGACAACACACATTAAACTCAGCACGGTGACAAGCAGTCCATAGATGGCAGCTGTTAGCTATTATTAAACTCAGTTCACTCATTTTTGTTGCAGGGATTTACAGTTTTGCAAAATGTTACTAAGGATCTACCAATACAGTACAACCTACCACTGAGACAAGGGACAGGGAGAAAGGGAGAGAGATCTGTTGTACTGAATTCCCAATTTACAGTGGAAGAGAACAAAGTCAAATGATTTGCCCAAGGACATTAATTAGTAGGAAAAGGTATTTAGACATTTTGATCCCACTAGTATTAAAAATACTCCTTTCTCAAGTTTAACATTTAAGTTCTGGACCTGGGGCAGTACAAATGGGATCACAGAGTATTTGTTCTTTGTGGTTTACTTCATTTAGCACAATGTCTTCAAAGTTCATCATGTTGTAGCATATGTCAAAATTTCCTTTTTAAAAATAGACAGTATTTTTAAGATTTATTTTTAATATTTTTATTTATTATTTTAAATTATCTGTCTTTGTGCGGGCATGTGCAGATTCTAGAGGCCTTGGATCTCCTGCGGCTGGAGTTAGAGCTGGTAGTGAGCAACCTACAGTGAGCGTGGAAACTTGTCTTCCCCCAGAGCCATACTACTCACTGTTGAATCACAGCTCCAACTCCAGGATATTCTTTTAAAAAGTGGAATAGCATTGTAGTGTATGTATGTAGGGCATTTTGCTCATCCATTTACTGTTCATGGATGGATCTTATACTGCCCCCTTAAGTACTGATAAAACTATTCATTTGAGCTTGGTTATTAAACTTCAGATTATTCACTCCTTTCTTCCTCTTTCAGTCCATCCCCTCTTACCTCTTTAGAGTTAGGTAGTCTAGTGTGCAGACTTTAGTGCACTGGGCAGTAAAGTCAACCCCGCCCCCCTTTTGCTATCTTTCTCAGGAGCTCCACCATGAATCAACATAAAGGAAAAATATGAACCTCAAATCAGTTTAATTCAATTGGGAGGATAGGACAGTTTATCAATAACTAAAGTAGTAAATTAGGTATGAATGTATCCACAAATCACTTTATATGATATTCTCTGTGCTTTTAATAAGAGATAAAGAAAAGTTTCTGCTGGACATTAAATGGAGAGGGACTGTAGCATCCCTGTTTCGGGCTGGCCTAGGGAAATCTCAGCAGGTGATTTCTCTGAAGACAATTTAGAAGGAACTCAAACACACTAAAACTGGGACTATCTTAAGTAACCTTAAAGCTCTCCTCTGGATTAAAGATGGAGTTGAATTGGTGGAGTTCCTCTTCTTTTGACTTTATAACTGTGAGGTGAGATTAACCACAAGCTTCAGCACACAGCTCTCACAAGCAGGCAAACCACAACGGAAAGGAGTAACAGCCTGACTTCAAAAACAATGACGATTTAAAGATGCGTGTGAATCCTGCACTTGAGTGATTCAAAGTGTACAGGAAGGCTTGTGTTGTATGTACTAGTCAGGAAGTCATACAAGTACTGAAATCTAATTTTCTGAAATAACTTCGGACTACAGCAGCATGAACTTCTTTGTGTGAACCATAACAGAAAGTTATAGTCAAATGCAAACTTAAATAAGACCCAACTACCACAGTAAGTTGGCTGCCAGCGGGATCCATAGGACCCTTGAAGCGTTTCTGGCGCTATTCTGAGTTTAGCAACCATTCTCCCCAGTCACGCATGCTACCAAGTTCGGCTGTCACTCGGTCACCATAGATGTCTAAGAGGTTAATCCATTTTTAGACTCCCTCAAGGTTCACGGATACTCTTCCAAAAGATACACCTGTTCACCAGGCTCCCGGACACTCATTGCCTCCACGAATCTCCCAACACCTCCACCCCACCATCCAAGCCAGATGCATCTAGACCTCACAGCAGGCACGCTGTGCTTTCGCCCTCGCTCGCTAGTTCGCGCCCCAGAATGTCCGGAAACGCCGTTTGGAAAAGCAAACTTTCTGAGCATTTGCAGAAGCGGACTCACAGCTGGTTGATGGCGTTCTGCGAGATGACCGCATTGGCAGAGAAGTAGGGGATCATGTCGGGGCCACCGAGGCTGCAGGTGCTGGCAGGAGGCGCTTTCCTTTCGCCAGCCAAAGTGCTCAGGGTCATGAAGCCCACTCACAATGAACAGCTCCGCATCCTGGATCGGTGTTGGAATAACCCGGGCCAGAGACCCTGGTTCCCGGAGGCTGACCTGGGTCCGCCCGGGAGCTACGAGGCAGCCGCCGAAGCCCCAGGGCTCGGCTCTGTAGTCTGGGCAGCCCGGCACTGGCCAGCAGCCCTCCCCAACTCGCGTCCGGGGCGGGGCGCCTAGGCGGGGCGGTCTAGAGCGTCCAGAGGGTGGGCCTCGCCGACGCTCCGCCCCGGGGCTCCTAGCGCCCACGCGGATCCCACAACGCGTATGGGCCTGCTGGGTAAGGGGGTGCAGGAGACGGCAGCCTGGCTGATGGGAGAGTAATGGACAGAGGAAATTTCTCTACTCCGAATGCTCAACTGAAAAGTACCATCTCTTAAGCATCTCTATGCACTGTAGCTTCTTACCCAGTTTTATGCACTATACCGCAAACGAACCAAGTTTATGAATGGTCTTCAAAGTTTTTAAAGACCTCATAAGCGTTAAGTTAAATATTTATCAATGATTTTCTTAGGTCCTCAAGGGGGAACTAGAGAGGTTATAGTGTGTGAGAGAGCTACCTTTACACTGTGGACAAAATCTGCTAACCCCTGTAAATATAGAGGGTTCAACAGCCTTAGTTGTATGTACAATTTGTGAAGATTAAAACATCCCAATGCCCAAACTACACATTGGACCAATTAAATCTTAATGTCTTTGGAACGAGATCTAGATATGTGTAGTTTTCAAGGATCGCCTGTGTTTCCATCTAGGCATTTCCCACCAAAGGACGTTCTCTGATGCCTTACAAAGTTTAAGCCCTTCCCATGCTCCTTCCAGTGGGTTGAGCAATGCCTTTCACCTGATCAGGAACTAGCTCTGTAAAAGGAGCCTCTTTCTGTTTCAGGTCTTGGTTTACAGACCGGGCCAGCACACAGAAGCACTCTGCAAGCTCCTCATCCTCTAGGGCTCCTCTTGCTCTTCCAATCTTACACCAGAGCAAAGATTTTAGGAATCAGTTTTTTAGTATTTCTGAGTAACTAATATATGTATATATATTCCATAGGAATCCAGAAGCCAGAAGTTAGTAAACTTTAAAAACAATTTTACTAATCAACTAGAAAAGACTTTCAATGTATTAGAATCAAGAAAAAGAAATCAAATCTTTGTTTTATATGAAAGTACAGGGAAGTTTGACAATTTCCAATATGCTAACAACGAAAATAATCTAAACATAAAAGTCTATGCCAAAAACTAGGATTACTTTTTTATTAGTTGTCCATAAAACTTCAAGCTATTACCAAGGTAATGAGGGGCTCAGAATACTGTGAAGCATACAGACAGTGGTTTCTATAGTTTCCTAGAGATCTGGCACTAGAAAGACCCATGTGGCAAGTGAAGAGTTAAGGGGAAGTCTGGATGTTAGAGTTTCATCATCTTCATCTCTAAGAAGGAAATGTTTTAAAGATTTGTTCAAGCTGTGTCAGCAGGCACCCAAATGGCAGTGTAAGAAAAAAAAAATCTGCTGATACACCCCAAAATAAATTGCTTAAAATATCTGGCAAACTTGCCAGTTTGAAACTCCTTTCAGGCTGCAATTTATTACAGTTTCCTACTGTGAAAAAAAAAAAAAAGGCACTTTAGAACAGTATTAAGGTGAGCCCAGCAAGACATGACACAGCAAGAGATGGGAATTTTTACTGAAGTCAATATTAAATGATGTCACTTAGAAAAGATGATGGCATGGTAGTCATCTTTATCTGGAAAACAATTCAGCAGAAAATGTGTATTACTTGATTCCATCAAACTTATTACATTTAAAAATGCTAGGGATAAAGATTTCATAGATAAAGATTTTGTATCCTTGTGCCACGCAAAAAGGTTCCTACAGTGATACCTCAGAAGTGCACAATCCTTTGGTTTTCCTTTAAAAGACCTTTGTCAGACATTCAAGTGAGAAGACTGTTAACACCTCTAACCAATCCTTTGAAATTCTCCCTTTGAACAGTAACTAAGACTTTGATAAATACCTTAATGTCATCAACAAAATTATATAATAAGATCTTTAAAAAAATTTTCAGCCAGGTGGTGGCGGCGCAGGCCTTTAATCCCAACACTTGGGAGGCAGAGGCAGGTGGACCTCTGAGTTCGAGGCCAGCTTGGGCTACAAATCAAGTTCCAGGACAGCCAAATCCCCAAATTTGTTTTGAGAGTTGAAAATCTTAGACAGACTATTCTAATATCAACTAAAGATTCTGAGGAGTCAGGTGTGGTGATACATGCCTACTGTACTCTAACTCCTGAAGCTGCAGGATCACAAGTTCAAGGCTAGCCTTCACTACATATCCAGATTTATTGAAAATTAGCAAGCGGGGCCAATGAGATAGCTCAGTAAGTAAAGGTGCAAGCTTGCTGCTAAGCATGATTCAGTCTCTGGGACTCACAGTGGAAGAAGAGAAATGTCTTCCATAAGTTATCCTCTAGCCTCAATACTGGCACTGTGGTGCTGTGGTATGCCCACACTTGTGTAACCACTCCCTGTGCAGCTAATAAATAAGTATAATTATAAAAGAAGCAAGCAAGCAAACAAATAGATTAAAAAACTCCGAAACATGAAATATATTTAGTCCACTTAAGACAGACGCCTAGTTCAAATCAACAGTGACCAGAAGTTAAAGACTCTGGTTTTGGAATTAACAAACTGAGTTGAGTATTAGCTTAATTTATGAAGTTGTTTTGAGGATTAATTAAAAACAGTATGTATAGTTTAAAAAATACTTAGCACAAAGCTAAAGATTTGGCTTTAATGTTTGCCATATTAAGGTAAGGCTCAATATTGACCTTACTTTTTCAGTGAGACAATATTGGAGATGGCTTTCTTTGTTTTTTTCCATAAACATTAAAAAGTGGCAATGACTCTGATGTAAGAAGTTCCATGGTATCATCCATGTTTAATCCCAACACTCAGAAGGCTGAGACAGGAGGATCCCTGTGAGTTTAATGCCAGCCTGGGCTACACAGAAAGTTCTAGCTAGCCAGGGCTACACAGTGAGACCCTGTCTTAAAAAAAGAAAGTTCTAGGGCCAATGGAATGGCTCAGTAGTTAAGGACAGCTGCTGCCAAAGCTGATGACCTGAGTTCAGTCCCACATGGTAGAAGAAGAGAGATGATTCTTACATGTTGTCTCTGACTCTGTGCATACACACATACAGGGAAAAAAATAAATGTTTATTCTTTTCAAGATATGTGGACAAAAGCACTGTTTGGACAGGATGACAAGTTTTATTATCATAAACTGGTCAGTTTCCAGTAATAGAAATCGACCTGTATTTGTTTCATTGCCTAGAAGTTGATGAAATAAATGAAAACTGAATACATAAAAACATCTTTGCATGTCACCATTTCATTTAGTAAGTTTTACTCTTGTTTATAAGTTAGTCACATTAACTCACTATTACAGCCTATAATCATCTGATATCTGCAATGTTTACTTGATTTTTCTGTTTTTTAAGCTTTCAAATAATAGCATTAACTTCTGCAGCTGTATTACTTAAGTACTTGATTGTATGAAAAATGATTTTACTAAGGTGAGGACTTCCTTGTGTTTTGATGTTTTCTCTAAGGGTTTGATCTAGAGAAATAAATAGTAAATTAATCCCTTGAGTGTCAAATAGAAGAAAACCAACACTTTAAACATTACAAAACAAAAATCTTGTTACCTGGAGTAACACAACCTGATGTCTCTTGTTAATCTGCAAAATGCCAGGACAAAACTCTCAAGATAATACCCCCAATTTTAGATTTACTGTCCAGACAGGACTAAGAGCTATCTTACTACACTAAGTCAAAGGCACTCTTCAGACAATACAGGACACCAAAATGTTAACAATAGCTCTGTAAAGCAACCATGTTTTGTGAGTATTTTGTTTTAAATACCTGACAATAGTTTTAAACACTTGGGTTGAACAATGTCACTGAGCTTTTATAATCATTTGCATAGAATTTCCCACACAAGAGCAATGTGGAATACTGAGAAGATCTGCATATCAACACCAGAGAAAAGATCTCTAAAGCATTCATCCTCCAGGTCTTAACCACCATATGCTCCTGCACAAGGACATGCTGCAACCCTGCTTTCTTCAGGTTACAAAAGCCTGACACCTCTATTGTTTAGTAAAAATAATAGGCATTTATAGATCACTTTTCACATTCAACACACTTCACAAAACATTAACTATTTAGTTCTTGCTCTATTTCTTCATTCTGTTTTTTAAACCACTTAAAAGTCATAGTAACACATGACAAGCCCCAGCCCCAAGAATTCAGAAACGTAAAAGAAAAGTCACTTTTCTCATCTCTGTCATGTCACTCTCAGGCAATTACAACTGTTTTCAGAAAATGTCCTCACATATGCAAATGTGAGTGTAGCTGTCCTTTAGGAAGATCGCATGGCAAATGCACACATGCAAAGATGGGTTTTATTTTGCTACTCATCAACATTTGTCATTATATCTTGGGTATCTTCTTGTGGTTATATAAATCTACTTAATTCTATTTGTTTTAGAGACAGGGTCTCTCTACACTGGCTGTTCTGGAACTCACTATGTAGATGAGGCTGGCCTTGAACTAAAGAGATCAGCCTGTCTTGCTTCCCATGCTATGATTAAAGGCACACACCACCACACTTGGCCTAACTAATTCTTTTAAAGAAACATGTTGTATGATCATAAACAACTTGTTTAAATGATTCGCTGCTGATAGGTATTTGTTTCCAGTTTTTATCACTGAACATGCTTTTATACTCGGAGGGAGGGGAGTCAGTTGTTACTAGGGATTAAACCCAGAGCTTAACAAATGGTAGGCTTTGTAGTTTTTCAAAATTTTGTGCATACTTGTGAACATAATTGTTACATGAATACTTAATAGGTAGAATTGCAGTTAAACATATTTTAAATATCTTAAGATGTGGTAGATATTAATTAATTGCCCTCAGTAAAGGGTTTTCCCTTTAAAATCTTTAGTCTCTCCTATCCCATGAACTAGTAAATTAACTTAGGGCCCAAGATGGTCTTCTGTGCAATATCTGCCTATTACATTACAAATGAAATATATTGAGTGCCGAGGAGAGAGTTCAGTCAGTAAAGTGTTTGCCTTCCAATCTGAGGATCTAAATTTGATCCTAAGAACCCCACATTTAAAAAAAAAAAAAAAAAGCCAGTGTATGTGATTCTAATAGTAAGGAAGTGAAGTTAGGGTCTCTAGTGCTTGCTGGCTGGCAGCCTCATGTGCTGAGTTCCAGGCCAGTGAGAGACTATGTCTCAAAGATCAGAAAAGAAAAAAAGAAGAGAAGAAAGGAGAGGAGGGAGGAGAGGAGAAAGGAGGAGGCAGATAGCACCTGAGGAAATGATCTCCCAGAATGTCCTCCAATCTCTACATGTTTATGTACAGGTAGATAGGGATACACCCCCCCTCCCCCCCAATACATCAGAAGAAAAAGCTGCAGGATTGTGTGACATATTAAAAAGTAGACAGGCTATTAGGGAAACTAGGGAAGCATATAAGATTGTAAAGTGCAAACACTGGGACTGGGAAGCTGGCTCAGTGCTTAAGGGCACATGCTGCTTTTCTGAGGACCTTCACTCATATCACAACTGCTGTAACTCCAGGGGAACCTGACACCTCTGACCTCTGTGGGTACTTGCAGTCATGTGCAAACTCCCCATACATAATTAAAATAATAAAAATAAATCTTTTAAAAAAGAGAAAATATTATAAAGAAGATATCATGGATTATTTATTCCAAAGAATTACTTAACTATAATTGAATATATATTGCATTTTTATTATAATTTTATTTTTGAGAATTTCATGTGTATACAATGAAATATAATCATACCCACCCCCAATTTTCCACAGCTCTACTGTATTCCTCCCAGCATGTTCTTCCTTCCAATTTAAACTACCTTAAAGATAATATAAATTCATAATATATTTTAAAATGGGGCTGGAGAGATGGCTCAGCAGTTAAGAGCACTTGCTGCTCTTGTAGAATACCCAGGTTCAGTTCCATGCACCCACATGCTTACAACCATCAGTAAATCCAGTTCCAGGAGCTCTGATACCATCTTCTGCCTTCCTTGGGCATCAGATACATAAACTTGCTAGCAAACATTCATATACATAAAATAAAAATGAATCCTTTTTAAAAAGATACTTTAAAATACAATCAATTCTAGCCCTCATACTATATGATAGGTGAATGAGTCATGTATGACCTAAGTACAGTAGAATGGAGTAAGACAGAGAACCCGGAAGTGAGAGTAACAAAAGATGGAGAGTAGAGGAGCTGACCCAGCCTTGAAAAGGGGAATTAATAACACATAGGCCAAGACTCTGAGCTGACATTCAATGTCATGAAAAATTCACATGCATTGGAGCTGGAGAGATGGCTCAACAGTTTAAATCAGCTGTTGCTCTTGCAAAGACCCTGGTTGGGTCTCAGTACCCACGAGGCAGTTCATAACTATCTATAGCTCTTGTTGCAGGGGATCCTGTCCCGCCTTCTGGCTCTGTGAGCACGAGGCTTTTAAATTCAGATGTATTATCTCAATTCTCAAAAGTAACTTACTGAATCCTTAATCATTAGGAGGTTCACAGAGGTTAAATAATGTAAGCATACACATTAGTATTTCATATTTATTTTATTGTATGTGTATGAGCATTTTGCCTACATATGTATGTCTGTGCATCACTTGGTGCTTGGTGTCTTGGAGATAAGAAGGTGTTGTTGGGTTCCCTAGAACAGTTGTGAGCCACCATGTGCATTCTGGGAATTGAACCTACGTCCTCACCGAGAGCAACAAGTAGTCTAAATTGCTGAGCCATCCCTACAGTTTCCACAGCACAATTTCAAACTCAGCTGGTCATCCTAGCTTCAGAACTTGTTTTTCTCCCTATCACCTGATTTTTTGGGCGAGGGAAGGGGGAGATGGTGTCATGGTGCATGCATAGAGGTCAGAGGACAACACACAGGAGCAGGTTCTTTCCCTCTACCTTGTGGATCCTACGGTTTGAACTTAGGTTGTCAGTCTTGGCAACATGTGCCTTTACCGGCTGAGCCATTTTGCTAGTCTGGCTTTGTTTGTTTTTAAAGGGAGGATTTCTTTATGTAGTCTGGTCTAGCCTCAAATTCAGCATTTCCTGTCTCAACCTCCTGAGCCTGTGCCACCATACCCGGCTAGTCCAGTGGGTTTTGTTCTCTTCTATCTTCAAGCCCTACTATTTCCAGTATTCAAACTGTTTCCTATCGAAGACCACTTTCATCTAAATCTTCAAGTTATCCATGTATAATATATATTTGAGGCCTACTTCATCTCTCAGTTCTCAAATACTTATAAACCCTCACTGGATTCTTACTCTTGTTTTGAAAGAGTGTTTCATGTACTCCAGGCTAACCTCAAACTTTCTATGTAACTGAAGATGACCTTGAACTTCTGATGTTCCTGTCTCTACCTCTTAAGTGCTGGGCTTATGGGAGTGAACCACCATGATTTATATGGCATACAGATTTTTATCACTGGATTTGTATTAGGTAAGGGAAGCTAATTATCATCAGCTTTATTTTAGAGATGAAACTGCAAGCCTAGAAGGTAAGGACCCAAATTTACATAGTAGGTATCAGAGCTGGGATTTGAAAGTAGGTCTTCCAGTTAGGCCCAATGATCAGTCCCAGGTTTATTGGGTTGTATTAGATGTTCCTAACTCTTTTAGGATTTGAAACTAGGTTATTCAAGAAGGGCATGGGAGTTCACACCTGCTGTGCCAGCACTGTAGCATCTGAGTGGGAGGGTTGTACAGACAGACTGGCTCAAAAGGAAAAACCAGAGGGGCTGAGGGATGGATCAGTGGTTAAGAGCACTTGTTACTCTTGTAGAGGACCCAGGTTCAGTTCCTAGCCCCTGCGTTATGGCTCACAACCATTCATAACTCTAGTTCCAGGTCTCCTCAGGTACCAGACATGCACATGGTACACAGATATACGTGTAGGTAAAACACCCACATTTACACATAAAATAATAAAAATAATTTAAAAATTTAAGCCAGCTGTGGTGTTACATACTTTTAAAACTAGCACTCAGGAGGCAGAGGCAGGCAGATCTTTTTGAGTTAGAGGTCAGCCTAATCTATATATTGAGTTCCAGACCAGCCAAAGCTGTGTAGAAAGAATTTGTCTCAAAAAAAAAAAAAGCAAAACAAAGGCAAAAACAAATAAAATTCACCCTATGTTGCTCAAGGTCTTATTCTTTATCATATTCCACATAATATAAACACATAGTTACATATGAAAAGATATGAAATGTATATGAATCTTCTAATTGTTGCCTGTATACCTTACCTTTCTACAGAAGCAAACCAAACATGGACAGTCTCTGGAGGAGTATACAGAGTAGCCCAGTGCACATCCTGCCTGGGTAACGGCCTTTTATACCACAGCCCACTGTATCTTTCTTGAGACTGTCTTTTTTTACACTTATTCACACATTAGGCTCTAGAGACAAATATTCCCAAGGAACCCATACATTAATTACTGAGATGCTTGTCCTTTGGAGTTCAACTTTCATACTTGGTACCTAAAGTTCCTCTTCACCTCTGCCCGCCTTATTCCTCACCTGCTGCCTCTTGCCCTGTAGATGGATGACTTTTCATACAGATAATCCCAGAGAAGGCTTGGAATATGACCCAGCAGGTAAGGGCTTGATTTTATTTTTAAGCCTGCCCCAGACTTTCAGGAGCCAAAAGTTCAAATTGCAGCAGGACTGATTCAGCCTTTCACAAGCAGTTTAGTGCTATGCAGTTTGCTTAGAATGGTCAGGTTTCCAGTCCCTGGCAGAGCAGCATCATTATCTCTGAGCCTTCATGTATCAGCTTCCCTGGCAGTATTTCACTTGCTATGTCTTTTACTTTGAAATCAGGTGGACATGCAAAAATCACACACTTCCACAACTATGCAGTTTTTAAACCAGCTATGTCCCATATGTTCAAAGAATTTAATTAAACACAATGCTTATCATCATATTATTCTTGAGTTAGGCAAAACCAAGGAGTATACAAGTTGTGTTCCTTAATCTTTGCTAGAAAGTGGTCACTTTTAAAATGGTCATTTTAAGCTGGTCCCTCAGCTAACTTGAGCAAAGACATCTTTTGTTAGAGTCTGTCCATCACCTCGGCTAGAAGGCCAATAGGACAATGGATCTTAAGTGAAGTAAAAAACACTTTGCAAGGGAGATGAAGACTAAGTAGCAAGTCTTTCTACTTCATCTTGCTACTTAGTCTACTTTCACAATTAATTTTTAATTGTGAAATATTTCATACATGTATCTGTTTGTATATTAGTCAGATAATAAGAGATATGTTTTAACACTTTACTCTTTGGGTTTTAAGGAAGGAAACATTCATTTAAAAGCTCTGGTAAGCTTTTCTGAACTCATTAACCGCTCTCTTTTTAAGTAATTACACTCACGTTTGGTGCTTATCTTTCTCTTCATATTGTAGGTTATACATATGGCAATATTTAATATAAACTCACTTAGGAAATCATTGCTTATAAAGCATCTAAATGATGTTTTTAGTTTTCTTTAGGTTGACATAGAAAATACATACAGAAATGCAAACTAAAGCATTTTTCTTGTTTCAAAACTTTTAATCTAGAAGGGTCCAACAAGATGGCTCACTGGGTAAAGGTTCTTGTTGCCTATCTTATGATCTGTGCTTGATTCTTAGGACCCCATGGTTGAAGAAGAAAACTGACTAAAAATTGTCCTATGATCTCCACATGTATGTTGTGGCACCCCATCCTTCCTCCCCCCAACAACATGCTACATACACACAATAAAGAAATTCATATACTAAACAAACAAACCCTTGTGGTTCAGGGATGGGTAGAGGAGTTGATATGTAACAAATCCAATATAGCAAAATGTCAGTTATAGAACCTAGAAGTTGTATTTGGGTGTTTACTGTGTGATTCATCTAATTTGTTTGCATACTTTAAAATTTTTAAACAGTATGCTGGTGAAACAAATTGGAAATAAAGGCCAGAGACCTACAACCCCACCACTGGAGAGGCAGAGGTAGGAAGAGCACCATGACTTCAAGCCATTTTATGTTCCATAGAGAGCCCTCTCTCAAAACAAAAATATTACAGAAAACCCACCTCTATTTCCTATATTGTCTAAAAGTCTTAAAGGGTATTAGCTGGTTTCAGATATTTAAGGAACCAGTTTTCTACAGGAAAGCAATAATTAGGTTTGATAGTTTAATTACTGTTTGAGCTCTTATGTTATTTAATAAAGAAAAGAGGAAGAACCTAGTTCTGTCAAGAGTTATTTTCATAGTTATGTCTTGGAAAGAGTTGTTCATCTTTTATTTTACTAGCCTTTTTTTGGAAAAATTCATGATAATGATAAAACCCAATACTGAAAAATGGCTTATGAGCATCCCTAATAAGTGTTTTATTTATTTCTTATGTAGTACACAGTGGTTTTTTTCATTAATAATACAATGTCTTTGGCCTTTGTGGTGGTTTGAATAGGTATGGCCCCCATAGACTCAAGTGTTTGAATGCAGGGCCCATAGGAAGTGGCATTATTAGGCGGTTTGGCCTTGTTGGGGAAGATGTGTCATTGTTGGGGTGGGCTATGAGGTCTCCTATGCTCAAGAATGTTCAGTGACACAATCCCTTTCTGCTGCCTTAGAATCAAGATGTAGAATAGAACTCTCAGCTTCTACTCCAGCACCATGTCTGCCTGCATACCGCAATGCTTTTCACCAGGATAATGCACTAAAGCTCTGAAACTGTAAGCCAGCCCCAATTAAATGTTTTCTTTTATAACAGTTGCTGTGGTCATGGTGTCTCTTTATAGCAATGAAAGCCTAACTAAGACAGCCTTGTGATTATTGTCAGTTTGTAGCTCAGCACTCAATTGCAATAACTTAGAAGGCTTAAGAGGGGATGACAAAACAGTGCAATGATGGCAATCAGAACTACAGAAAGCTATAGTCTGACCTTGTCATCTAACCAACACAGTGAGATAGCAATTATAAATAAGTAAATCATTTGTACAATACTACTTTACCATGTTAAATATTTTCATATGTTTACTATTTATACCTTACATAGGTGCATTTTTGTTTTAGTAGCATCTTAAAGCAACCACATTACTGGGGATTACTTTTTAAATTATTTGTTTATAAAGTACTTTATCCTTAAGCAATCTAATTTAATAGTAACTACATTTTGCAATTGGAGTTTTCATAGGTAAAGTAACAAACCTAGAAAAAACCAAGGCTGAATGCTGTTACAGTACCTGGGCTTTCAAAAAGCCACTTCAGGGTACAGTGGCATATGCTTGTAATCCCAGCAATTAAGCAAAATCAAGAAGATCACTAAATTTGAGGTCAGCCTAGATTACAAGGAGTGCTCTAGGCCAGTCAGAGCTACACAGGAAGACCTTGTCTCCAAAAAAACCAAAAACATCCTCCAAAATTAAACAAAAGGAATGCTTTTAACAAAAGAGATTTTTTTTGGGTTAAAAATAATAATAATTTCACCTTGGGAAATGAGAGCTACTGTTGCCTCAACACAATTTTTATAAGATTTATTTTTATTACTTTAAATTATGTAGAGGTGTGTGCCTACATGTGGGTATGTGCACATCAGTGAAGTGCCTGCAGAAGCTAGAGGCATTGGATCCTCTGGAGCGGGAGTTATGGACAGTTGTGGACCTCTTATTGACCGTACTGAGAACCAAACTCTGGCCCACTGGTAGAGTAGTAGGTGCTCTTAACTGCTGAGACATTTCTCCTCAACACAATTCTTTATTTTTAAATTTTAAATTTTAAATGATTTATTTATTTTTATTTCATGTGCATTGGTGTTTTGCCTACAAGTATGTCTTTATAAGGATATCAGATCCCCTGGAACTGGAGTTACAGACAGTTGTGAGCAGCCATGTGAGTACTGGGAATTGAACCTGGGTCTTCTAGCTGAACCATTTCCCTAGCCTCTCATAATTCTTAACATAACAATGTTTAAATTAGGGGTCTCACTATGTTGATAAAGTGGCCTCAACTCCTAGGCTTAAGTGATCCTAGTCTCCTGAGTAACTGGAACTGCAGCTGTGTGCCAGTGTGCTGAGCCTTAACCAAACTTACAGAGGAAACGGTTTACCAGTTAGAATTAGTGTAACCATGTCCAAGATGATTTTAAAAACGGAACAAAGATGAAGACATGATGAAATAACTCAAAAATCTAGCCTTTGGTGAAATGTGCTGGCTACGGAAAGACATACTATAGTAATTTTCACACCACAGAAAGTAGATTTTAGGCCTTGAGTGACAACTGAGTAGAAGGTTTGGCTAGCAGTGAATGAACAAAGTTGTTTTCTGCTTACGTGTGTTCTAGATATCACTAGGACAGAGGTAGAGGGTTCAGTAGTCAATCAAATTGTAATAAAAACACAGTTCTCTACAACTTTTGTGTTGACACTCTTCATAGTTTAATGTAATTTAAAGTGTCACTTAAGTACACATTTTACACTTAGTTGCTTTTTTGAAACAGAATTTTACTATGCTGCCCTGGTTAGCCTGGAAATCACTCTGTAAAACAGGCTGGTCTCAAACTCACAGAGATACACCTGTCTGCCTCCTGAATGCTGGGATCAGTGGACTGCATCTGCAAAAATTCATTCTTTTAAGAGAAACTCCATCTCTTGGGGGTGCAGGGGAGAGGAGCAAAAGCACACAAGTATTTTATATTTTGGCTAGAAAACAAGCTTCCTTTGTAAACATACAATCCCTGACTAAAGGAACCATAAGGTTTGGAGAGAACATGGCTTCAGCAGTTAAGAGCACGTACTGCTCTTGCAGAGGACCCAAGTTTGGTTTCCAGCTTACATGAGTTTCTGTAAAACTTATGTGTGTGAACACACACACACACACACACACACACACACACACACACTATTTACTCTTGTTTCTCTTCAGATTGTATAAGGCACTGGGTTTTCTGTAGCTCTTTCACCACCAAAGTTTCATATTTCATAATATTGATCTTGGGTGTATTACTGCTTTATTTCTCTGATAAAACACCACGACCAACTTATAAAAGGAAGGGTTTGGCTTAATAATTGAATTAATAATATTTGGCTTTATTAGGCCAAATATTCCAGAGGAATAAGAATCAATCTGTGATGGTAAGCAACAGTGGTAGCAAGCAGCAGACATTGGGGCTGGAACAGAAGCAGAGGGCTCACATCTTGAATGACAATCTGGAAGCAGAGAGAATGCCCTGGGGATGGAGAAGGCTTTTAACCCTCACAACTGGCAAGGCCACACTTCCTAAATTCACAAAAATGATGTCAATAACTAATACTAAGTATTCGAGCCTCTGAACATATGGAGGACACTCTCATGCAAACTATCACACTGGGCAACTTTGCTAGAATGATAGGTATACACAAACATTAAGCTCTTAGCTCCACAAGAATTCAAAATTTAAAAACAAATGGAAACAAAGGGTAGTTATATTTTTCCTAAAGACCTTCTCCCTCTCTTAATCTAAAGGAAGGACAGTTTTAGACTCACAAACTAAAGCAATAACCATATATATATGTATATGTATATGTACATGTATATGTATATACAGTACTGCTTATATTTTCTGACATGAGAGAGTTTCCAAAACAATCCTATAGTAATACAAAGAGACATCTAGAACATGGAATATTTAATTTCTTATATTGAACCTTCAAAAACAGGGCTTTCAAAGATTCTTTCAAACATAAATTTGTATTTGGACACATATATACATATAGGTAAACAAAATTGTACTAAGTGAGTGCCAACTCTGTTAGGTGTTATGTTATGGTAGAGAATGTATAATTATATATAAAATATAGCTCATAGTAAAGCAGGGGAGAAAGACGAGGAAGACGAAGAAACAGCCCACCAGATACTCTAGTATTCTCATAAATAGCATAACTTTCACACATTTGTACTTGCAGAATGTGGCTCCCGTTGTCATCACCACCCCAAGGTGCCTGGATAAAACATTGTTCAAGATCCTTATAAGGAGTGTCAGGGTTCATGATGGCACATGTCTAGGATTGCACTATTTTGGAGATAGAGGCAGGAGTATTATGGGTCAAGTGATGTTGTTGGAAGATTTAGAAACTATGTAAAAATTTATTTTTGTAGACATGGAATTATTCTAGTTTTAGAAGAATTCCTTTTATAATTACAAAAAGAAATAAAACAGTGCCAGTGCAATACTTGCAGGTAAAGTATCTGTCACTCAAGGCTGTCAACTTGAGTTCTATCCTTGGAACCCACATAAAAGGTGGAAGGAAAGATGGAGTCCACAAAGTTGTCCTCTGACCTCTACATATGTACATGGTATGCACACACTCACACCCATATTATATACACAATAATAACAAAATAAGATTTATTTTTACTGTGTGTGTGTGTATGTGTGTGTATATGTGTGTGTAAATGAATGCTATGTATGGGTATAAGTGAATGGTGTGTGTGTGTGTGTGTGTGTGTGTGTAAGTGAATGCTATGTATGGGTGCCTGAGGAAACCAGAAGGAATTAGATCACTTGGAGCTGGAGTTACACGTGGTTGTTTGCTGAATGTGGGTGTTGGGAACTGAATTTGGGTCTTCTGGAAGAGTAGCACTCTTAACTGATGAGCCATCTCTATAGTCCCCATAATGCTTTAAAAAAAAAAAAAAAAAAAAGAATGGCTGGGCATGGTGGCATGCCTTTAATTCCAGCAGTAAGCAGAGATGGGCAGGGTCTCTGTGAGTTCCAGTCCAGATCTGGTCTATGTAGAGCTTTAGAGGATAGCTAGGGCTACATAGAATCTGACAAATATGATTAAAAAGAAATGATGCTAGCTAGCAACTATTGACTAAAATAATATAGCATAGGTACTTTGACTTCATGTCTCTCCTTATAGAATATTTTTATTATGTTGTTGAGGCAAGGTGCTCAAAGAAGCTTAAAACCTATTTTTCCAAAAGAAGAAAATAGAGAAGCCAAGGATTTGCTTTCTAGAGGCCAAATAATCGTGAACTGAACAGAGACTGTCTTTACCCTCACACAAATTTTAATGATAAAATCAACAAGAACATATAACAATTAGTGTTGGAAGTGCTGTGCAAGGGAAGCAGAGGTCTGTGAGAGTTTGAGGTGAGAGTTTTCCCACTGAGAAGCAAGAGCTGTTATAAACACAAGTAGGCTGCAAACACTTATGTGTTTCAAAGAGTTTCTAACTTTTCTGATCTTTTGTTTGGTACATCAACTGAACAACCGTTTTAAGGCCAGGTTAGGTAATTAGTAACAAGTCCTTTTTTTCCATTCACCATATGGCTGCTTAGCGGGAGGAAATTCTTAGTGAAAAATTAACTCTAGAACAGTCTGGCAGCCACGCTTATTAATATGTTCTTCTGCCTCAGGACTGTGGAACAGTAGTGAGTAACAGATCAAGTACATGGATGTTTTCATAATAAATAACTGAGTCATCAGTTCTTTTGAACAAACCTTTACAAATGGCATTAAACAGATGTCATTTTTAGTAATAACCCAGGTTAAAAGGGATTTGATCTGATCTAGAAATAAGTTTTCATTTATAATTTAATGTTAGATTTTTTTTTTTTTTTTTTTTTTGGTTTTTCGAGACAGGGTTTCTCTGTGTAGCCCTGACTGTCCTGGAACTCACTCTGTAGACCAGGCTGGCCTTGAACTCAGAAATCCACCTGCCTCTGCCTCCCGAGTGCTGGGATGAAAGGCGTGCGCCACCACTGCCCAGTTAATGCTAGATTTGTGTAAAGATTTACTACTTTAGAATGTGAAACGTCACAATTTGTTTTCTTGCTTTTCCTTAGTAAATGGTCTTAGCATCTTATGAAATAAGAGGTTCAATCATAGCTCAAAGCTACAGAAACTGGGATGCTAGTTATGGAAGTGGAAAATAATTCAGATACATAGTAAAAGTACCATCACCTTACATCCAATTTGATGTTTGGCGCTTATTATTTATTAAGTTCCCTATATTTATTTTAACCTTACAGAAATTCTATAAGGATAGATGTGCAGATGTTCTCATTTACAAATGATGACTATGTGCCTTACATAGTGGAGGTCAGACAGAACTATAATCTGGTCTTTGGTCATTTGTCTTTCATCTATACTGCCTATGACTGTGTAATGATTGCACTGCCTGACATGCAGATTTTGTGATGACTTCTTTGTATGCATAAAACAACAACACTTGTAGGCTTGGAATCCTATCTAATTAGATAGTGCCCTGGCTCATTTTATGTCAACTTGAAGCAGGCTAGTCATTTGAGTGGAGGGAACTCCAATTGAGAAAATGCCTCCATGATTGGCCTGTAGGCAGACCTGTAGAGCATTTTCTTAAGTGATTGATGTGAAAGGGTCCAGCCCATTGTGGGTATAGTCATCCCTGGGCTGGTGGTCCTGGGATCCATAAGAACTTAGCAAGGCACAGGGAACAAGCCACGAGGCAGCACCCTCCAGGTCTCTGCATCAGCTCCTGTTTCCAGTTTCTCACTCTGTCTGAGTTCCAATCTAAACTTCCTTTAGTGATGGACTAGACTATAGGTGTGGAACCGTAAACCAAATAAACCCTTTCCTCCCCAACTTGTTTTTAGTAGTAGTGTTTCATCATAGCAATGGTAAGCCAAACCCAGACATATAGGAAGGGTATAAGAGAACTGAATTTTCATGCCTTAAAGACTACTACAATGATGATTTTTAAATGAGGTTCTATTCCTTATTATAAAGCATAAAAGAAAATATACATAGTTTATATTTTTTTCTTTTTAATTTTAATTTAAAAAGCAGATGTTTTTTGCCTGGAAGACCTTTTGTTTTTCAGAAATCCTGTTTTCTACAGATCTGGTGAAAATATGGTAGGCATTTTGACTTAAAAAAAAGACCATTATTCTACAAAGAATACTAACATTCCACAGCTTAACTTTATTAAATGTTATTCAATTTCACTTTGTAAAATTTCTCTATCAGGTGACTTACTCATTATCTTTTAAAATAGTTAAAAGTGAATGTTAATAAGATGTGAAAACACTGGTAATTTAAAGTTTTTTGGATTATAATAATTTTTTTTTCTGGAATGACTAGTTCTTTTGAACATTTATAAAGCATACATATAAAGAGTGTGTGAGTGTGTGAGTGTGTGAGTGTGTGTGTGTGTGTGTGTGTGTGTACATATTCTTTTTCTTATCCTGAAATCTGTTTATCTGTGTGTTCATATTTTGTGGTATAAGAAAGATCATGGATATTAGGGGTTTATAAACCAACAAACATAAGAATATCAGAAGAGAACAAAAATTTGACCTTACATTGAACTTAGCAGTGCTGAATTAAGTGTTCAGAATAAACCTTTCCTAAAAGCCTCTTACTCTTTCATCCAAAGCAAATAACTCATAGTGATCAACAAGAAAAATATATTAACTTTTTAAAGAGCCCTGAGGCTTCTTGCTAGAAGGTGGGATTCTCATTCAGGGTTGTGACAGGAAGGCAGAGAAGTCACTACAATGGACAGACAAATCCTTGGCTCTTACTGTATCCCACTTTTGAAAATTATTCAAGTGAGGAAATCCTCTTGAGGGAGGGTTACAGAATTATAGAGAGGTAAACACCTATCTGTAAAGAGCATAGCGGATTTCTAAGCAAAAAATTGAAGATGTGGTTTGGGTCCTCTTGACTATAGTAAAATGCAAAAAGGAAATATAACTTAAAGATTAACTCTTTTGAAGAAAAGATGTTTTCAGTTATGTGTATATGTGTATATCTATGTGTTGGTTTAGACAGTGTGTAGGTGCTCATGGTCCAGAAGAAGGCACTGGACTGGATCTGGAGTTAGGGGTGGTTGTGTGCTACCTTACACAGGTGCTGGGATCTAACTTGGATGCTCTGGAAGAGCAGTATAGACTCTTAACCACTGAGCCATTCCATTATTTCTAGCTCTTAAAGGTAAGTTCTTATCCTGCATATACATATGTATGCATACATGCACACACATTATATAAAATGTTTAGAAGATACTACTGAGGGCGTGGCAGTCATACTATGAATACATATATTAATTTGAAGGTTAATATGTTTATGGACTTCAATAGAGGCCAAGATGGAGAAGGGATTTATTTGCAAGCAGAAATACATCTGGGATAAAAATGTTGACAATAACCTCAGATACTAAAGAAAAGGAACTACACTTTTATTTTAAGTTACAGTATATAAGCAGTAACAAATGCCTATTACTTTTTCTTTCCTTTTCTTTGTTTTAGCATACACTAATTGTATGTATGTATGTATTTATTTATTTAATGTGAGTACATTGTAGCTGTCTTCAGACACACCAGAAGAGGGCATCAGATTCCATTAAAGATGGTTGTGAGCCACCATGTGGTTGCTGGGAATTGAACTCAGGAGCTCTGGAAAAGCAGTCAGTGCTCTTCACCGCTGAGCCATCTCTCCGGTCTTTAATGATTTATTTTTAAAATTTAAATTCTGTATATACAGAACATGAGACAGGTTTCCTGCATTTAGCTTATTTGGCTTAACACGAAGATTTCCAGTTCATGAATTTTTTTCTCTGTGACATAATTTTATTCTTTTAAAAAAATTTATTTATTTAAAGTATGAGTACTCTATCTGCATGTACACCTGCGTGCCAGAAGAGGGCACCAGGTCCCTTTGTGGGCGGTTGTGAGCCACCATGCAGTTTCTGAGACCTGAACTCAGGGCCTCTGGAAGAACAGTCAGTACTCTTAACTGCTGAGCCATTTCACCATCCTTCTTATTCTTTACAGTTGGATAAAACTCTCTTTAGCAGGTTAGTGTCTCTACAATAAGCATGTTCATTATATCCACTGTATAGATCACTCATGATCACTCATCATCTGGTTGACATCCGAGGATATAAGTTTGGTTAATACTTAAATGACTAGAACTTTCCAGACAGGGGATTCCCTATGTGGCATAGGCTAGCCTCAAACTAGCTATTTACCCAAGAATGACCTTGAACTTCTTATCATCCTACTTCTTAAGGCTTCAATTATAGGTGTAGACTGCCAATGCCTGGCTTATGCAGTGCTAGAGAGTCCAATTCAGGATTTTGAGCATGCTAGGCAAGCACTCTATCAACTGAGTTATATCTCCAGCCCCCAAGAGACCTGGTGAAAACTGAGCTCAAACTAGCCTTCCATATCATTTTAAAACAATCCATCATTTGAAATCTTTCTGAATTAGCAACTAGATTCTTAAAGAATTTCCATTTATTCATTTTAAAAATAGTATTTATCTAGTTTTAAAAATAAAAAATTAAAACATTTAAAATTGTGTATGGGTTTTTATCTGCATGTATGTCTGTGCAACATGTGAATGGCTGGTGGTACCCTCAGAAGCCAGAAGAGTGTGTCGGATCCCCTGGGACTGCACTTAGGGACAGTTGTGAGCTGCCATGTGGGTGCCGGGAATTGAATCCAGTCCCCTGCAAGAGCAGACAATGATCTTAACCACTGAGTCATCATGTGCCACATGTGTATGGGTGCCCATAGAGGACAGAAAAGCCTTAGATGCCCTGGAGCTGAAATTACAGGTGGTAGTGAGCTGTCCCATGTGGGTGCTAGGAACTGAACTTGGGTCCTCTGGAAGAGCAACAAGCACTCTTAAGTGCTGGGCTGGCTCTCCATCCTGTTTTGAGACAGGGTCTGTTTAAGCCTCCCGAGTGCAGAGATTTATAGATAGGGGAGACACTACACCAGGCAGCCTTTCCTTTTTTGAGTATCAATGGAGCGTCTTGTAAAACAGAAATAAACTAATCTAGCAAGACTAAAAAAGATTTAGAGAAAAATATAACTACATAGATGCCATAAGAGAAAATGAACAAACCTACCTTCTGGGCTGTGACCGGCATTCCTCCTCCCCACTGTCGGCCTCCTATATAAACAGAAATTGAAAAAAATTAAAATGGTCTCCTAACCAATGGAATTTTACTAATAAGCCTTTTAGTCAGAGATAGTTCATTCATATTGATCTGCATTTAAACTAAATTTTCTTCATAAAAGATTATTTGTACTAAATGAGACTGATAACACTAAAATTTATTTCTGGATGAAACATCTGCAATAGTTTACAAACAAATTTTACTGAAAACAAAAACCTCTGAAAATTAACCAAAAATGTTCTGTATTGTTATGCTACTTTAAAATTAGTTCTCATTACCACCAACAAACATCACCAAAATGACCTATGATTCTGATCCACAAAGAACAACCTAAGTAATTAACAACCCTTCCAAGTGCTCATGGAAATCACCAGTGCCATCAACATAATGTGTGCCCACTTCCTGAGCATGTACAATGTGCCAGGTGCTATGTATGATGCATTAAGTACATTTCCCTTTTGTTGTTGTTTTTACTTTATTTTGTTTTCTTGAGACAGGGTTTCTCTATGTAGCCCTCGCTGTCCTGGAACTTGCTCCGTAGACCAGTCTAGCCTCAAACTCACAGAAATCTGCCTGCCTCTGCATCCCGAGTGCTAGGATTAAAGGTGCACACCACCATGCCTGGCCTTACTAATTTCTTAAAGGGGATGGAGAAGACCAAAGAATCTCAGGCCTTTTAAAAACAAGGCTGGTGAACACATAAAGAGTGAGGTAGCTTGCATAGGGCCTTCTAGGGTCTGCACCAGATAAGGTCCTAGAGCTGAAAAAGATGTAGACACATGCCTCCATCCCTAACACAGAAACTATCTCCAACTGACAGCTACTTGGAAATAAAAATTCATTTTGTCCAAGGGAGACTCACTGAGAAACAAGTTACTCTTACTTGTGGTAGGCCTTACTCTAACAGAAGATGGCCAACACAAAAACAAACTCAACTACATCTTTGGAGGTTCTATGGCTCATAAAGTTAAGTCAGGAATTTTTTTTTGCAGGTCCTTTGGTTATATATTATGGCTTCTTGTTTTGTGTATGTATGGAATTCCTATGTGTGCAAATGTGTGTATCTCTGCATCTATATGTATTTCTTATGTTTTTTCTTTGGTTCCTTTTCTTGTTTGGTTGTTTTGCCATATTCCAATTTGTTTTTGATCTATTTTGTTATTATTTTTAGATGCCTGCTTATTTTCTAACAAGAGACAGAAAGGGTGTAGATACAAATGGGAAGGGAAGTGGGGAGAAACTGGGAGTGAGGAGGGGAAACTATAATCAGAATATATTGTATGAGAAGGATCTATTTTCAATAAAAGTAAAAAAAAAATCAAAGGATTGATGGGAGTATATTCATCACAGTTTAGAACATGTTACAGGATAAATGAATATAATTAGAAACATGGAATCAGGACTGGTGAGATGGTTCAGTGGGTTAAGGGCCTTCCCCCTAAGCCTGACAGCATGAGCTGGTGGAAGGAGAGAACTGACTCTTGCAAGTTGTCATCTGATTGCCACATGTATGCTGTGGCATGCATTCACACACACACACACACACACACTATAAATAAGTATGCTGTAATAGTAAAACTGTAGGGTTTTTTTTTTAGTGGCACATTAAATAATAGGGTCTTAACTCATGGAAACTTAACCTCAATAAATATTTTATCAATTAAGAAAGCAAAATGCACAGAAAGGAAATAGTGAAAACAAAATTCACAAAAGGGAAATAATTGTCCAAGAAAACTTGAAGGATGATGCTTTAATTTAAACCACCAGTACATTCCCTTCTGCCTGGCTGAACACTATCATTTACCTATTCCTACATACCCTGGGAATTGGTCAGTTACTATAAAATGTAGACCTTTACAGAGACAAGGATATTGATGATGGAGAAATGAAGAAAGATGATAGAATTAATGACTCTCTGAGGATTTTTTCCTTTACATTTGCTTCTTAATTTTAATATCTGTTCTGTTATCACTTTTGCCCAATTTGGAAACACAGAAGCAGTAAGAAAAAAATAATCTTAAATAACGTATACTATTTGACAGTGAGCAGCTTACATTTTGTAGTGTATGCAGCCATCCATCCCACTCACCTCTTCATCAGCCACTGCCATTCCTGGGCACTCATGGTTAGCTCTTACCTTTTATTCCTATGCTATTTCTTTCTTTCTTTCTTTTTTTTTTTTATAAAAAGGAATTATTTATTTTATTTATATGAGTACACTGTCACTGTCTTCAGACACACTAGAAGAGGGCATCAGATCCTATTACAGATGGTTGTGAGCCACCATGTGGTTGCTGGGAATTGAACTCAGGACCTCTGGAAGAGCAGTCAGTGCTCTTAACCACTGAGCCATCTCTCCAGCCCTCCTATGCTATTTCTAATATTGATCTTAATTTAATCATTGCTATTATTTCTGAAAGAAAAAGAACACTGCAGAGATTCCACTCCCAGAATGAGGGTACCGGGTGTCCTAGTGCAAGGCAACCTTTGCTGTAGAATAGGTTTTAGGGTCAGACAATATGATCTTTAGAAATTCAGAAACAAAGTGTGGTGGTGGTTTAAATATGCTTGGCCCATGGGATGTGACACTATGAGGAGGTATGGCCTTGTTAGAGTAGGTGTGACCTTGTTGGAGGAAGTGTGTCACCGTGGGGGTGGGCTTTCAAACACTCCTTCTAGCTGCTTGGGATACAGTTTTCTTCCTGGTTGCCTTTAGATCAAGATGCAGAACTTTGAGCTTCTTCTCCAACACCACGTCTGCCTGGACGCTGCCATACTTCCTGTCATAATGATAATGGACAGAACCTCTGAAACTGTAAGCCAGCCCCAATTAAATGTTTGCCTTTATAAGAATTGCCTTGGTCACGGTGTCTCTTCATAGCAATGGAAACCCTAACAGAAAGGTGTTAAAAGGCAAAAGAACTATCTTTTGAATTAATTCATAGAACCTGGAAAGCTTACAGAAATGTAAATGAAGGGTACAGTGGTGGCACACACCCTTTATCCCAGCATTCAGGAGGCAGAGGTAGGTGGATCCTTAGACCTTGCTAGCCAGTCTAGCAGACCAGTAAGCTTTAGGTTCAGTGAGGGACCCAGTCTCAAAATAATGTAGAAAAGTGATAGTGGAGGATTCCTAGGTCAAGCCTGGCCACCACACACATGCACACACACACATACACAAATATATGAACACACACACAGATATAAATATGCTCAAAGACTTAATAAATAGAAATAATTTCTTGGTATATAATTTAAGAAATAGTGCTTCATTATTATTACTGATAAATGTTTCTCAAATTCTGATATATTCCTCTCACATTTTTATCAGATGAAATAGTATATAATGAAGACTACTTTAACATATCTAAGTAATGTGGAAAAGTAATAAAAAAGTAATAAAGTGAACATTTCCACTTAAGAGCTGAAATAGGATCCAATACCTTGTATTCTTATTTATTTACCATTTCTGTCTTACTTCAGGTTGCAACTATCATGCTAAAGCTTATAATTTTCTTATTTTCCACTCAATTTTATTGTAGAATACCTCAAACACATAGAAAAGTTGATGTGCCTTAAAGCAAACCTGTATATTCACTCTTTAGATTTTACCGTAAACATTTTTCTCACTTGTTTCATTATTTATTCCTTTTGCCCATCCATCAACCCATTCTTTTTTCTTCACTTTTATTGAGATTCAGTCTTACTGTAGTCTTGCTGGCCTTCAAGTCATTGAAATCCTCCTATTTCAGCCAGTCCCAAGTGCTGAGGTCACAGGTGTGAGCGACCACATCCACCATCTGGGAATCAGTCTTGGAGGTAAACTCCTTTATCCATTGAGATATCTTGCTGTCTCATGCCTATATTCTTTTTTTGTTGTTATTGATTTGTTATTTTTTGTTTGTTTGTTTTTTAAGACAGCGTTTCTCTGTAGTCTTGGCCTTCCTGGAACTCTAGACCAGGTTGTCCTTAAACTGGCAGAGATCTGCTTGCCTCTGCCTCCTGAGTGCTGGGATTAAAGGTGTGCGCCACCACCTTCTGTCTTTATATTCTTAATGTATCTTCACTTTGACTGTTTAATAGCATCAAATTGTATTACAATGTATGTATTTTTCCCAATATGTATTTGTTTGCTTTTTAAGAACGTGGGGTTCAGACTTAGGGTCTTGTACATGCTGGGCATGTGCTCTTTAAAAGCATAATTTTCACAAATTACTAATTACATATAGATTCACGTCATGTATTTTTACTGAGGAATTCATAGATTTCACTTGTGTAATTATCCCAACGTTTATTCTTCTTAGGTTGGATGGTTTACAGTGTTTTGCCAACATAGCATTACTAGCCACACTTCCACCACTGTCTACATGCAGAACAGCCAGCAGCATATACACCAACAAGTGAAGCTATTTGGTTATAAGAATTCTACTTTATGGGACTGGAAAGATGGCTCAGTGGTTAAGAGCACTGATTGCTCTTCCAGAGGTCCCAGGTTCAATTCCCAGCAATCACATGGTGGCTCACAACTACCCACAAAGGGACCTGGTGCCCTCTTCTGGCACGCAGGTGTACATGCAGATAGAGTACTCATACTTTAAATAAATAAATTTTTTAAAAAGAATAAAATTATGTCACAGAGAAAAAAATTCATGAACTGGAAATCTTCGTGTTAAGCCGAATAAGCTAAATGCAGGAAACCTGTCTCATGTTCTGTATATACAGAATTTAAATTTTAAAAATAAATCATTAAAGGCTGGAGAAATGGCTCAGAGGTTAAGAGCACTGACTGCTCTTCCAGAGGTCCTGAGTTCAGTTCCCAGCAACCACATGGTGGCTCACAACCATCTGTAATAGGATCTGATGCCCTCTTCTAGTGTGTCTGAAGACAGTGACAGTGTACTCATACAAATAAAATAAATCTTAAAAAAGAAAGTCTTCAACTTTATAAAAGAACATCATGTTATTTTTTCAAAGTGGTTGTGCTGACTTATATTCCTATCAGGAAGGTGTAGGATCTCAAGGAGTTGCATCAAGTCCAAGGTAAAAGTACAATCATAATTTTTTGCTGATTTTCAATTTTTTGCCAGTCTATTAGGTCTCATTCTGGTCTCAATGCTTTCTGATGTTAATTAAAGGTTACATTCTTATATGTGCTTATGAGATATTGTTTCCATATATTTGCCCTCATCTAAAATGAGTGCCCTCAAAGAGAAATAACTCAAATTATTTTCATCTCTTTGGAGTTTTCTGTTCATGAGAATTGCAATAAGAATATGTAAAGAATATGCAAAGCAAAAATATCCTTGATGCTTCCTTACAAAACACAAATAGCTCGAATCCTCTATGTCTACAGATGCTAACTACCATTTGTTGGGTACTGGTATGGACAGGTATTTCATATGTTATTTCATCTACTGAATACTGCAACTTTACAAGACTTGTTTCAAGGTTAATCAGCAGTAAAGTCATCGTGTGAATTCAGTTTTATCTTTCCATTATAGCTAGCTGTCTTTAACCTAAGGATCTGACTTTTATGCCAAGATAGGCAGGGAAGTGCTAGAAAAGCTATACTTTTCCATGCTTACAATACAATAATATCCTTTGCATTTTTACTTTACCACTTCTACACTTTAAGGTAGCAGTGGAAGAGTGGAAAATACTTCTGGCCCCAAAAGAGCAAGACAAAGAAGCATTTCAAATATGAGCTCTGCAAACACAGTAACTTTCCCCTTAATGTTTCAGGAACTAGGTAAGTAAATTATTTGTTTCCCCTTCCAGTGTACTTGGAAAAAAATATAAAGCAACCATAAAACAACTCTGTATATGAAGACATTGAAGGTCTTAGGGTAAAATAGATTTAAAAGAAATGGGAGAAGGTATATAATTCTGTTTATTGCTACAAAATTCATTGCCTGAAATGCAAAGATACAACAATGCTTATTCAATAAGATCACCATCAGGTAATGCAGTTTCTAATAGTAGCTGGTACCACTCTGTCCTAGCAAGCAAAAGCATCAGATTTAATCACCTACTTTGTCACATAACATTATACCTTGTTACAGAAAAAAATGACAAATAACCTACTTGTTCTGAACATTAAAATTACCAGAAGGCTGGAGGGATGGCTAAACAGTTAAGAGTACTTGTCACTCTTAGGACCAGGCATAGGACCAAGGTTTGGTTCCCAGCACCCACAGGATGGCTCACAACCATCTGTAAACTCCAGTTCCAGAGGACCTGGCACCCTCTTCTGATTTCTAAAGGCACCAAGCACGCATGGTATGTACATATATACATACATGCAGTCAAAGCACTCATATACATAAAATAAGAAGTAAGTATGTCTGATTTTTTTTTAAATACCAGGAGAAAAGTATAGGATAACTTTTAGTTTTGTAGTGGTGGGCAAACTAATTTGTTACAAAAGAGAGAGAGATAATGGATTAAGTGATCGTTTCACACACACACTCATGGCATTTTATTTTCAGAGCCCTATTGTTAAACAGATTTTATTTAAAATGTGTGATTATTTCTTGATAGAAAAAACTGATCAGGAAACAATATGGTAGGGGATCCTAGATGTGAATTTAACTTTAAGATATTCAGAGCCAGGCAGTGGTGGCGCACGCCTTTAATCCCAGCACTTGAGAGGCAGAGGCAGGAGGATTTCTGAATTCGAGGCCAGCCTGGTCTACAGAGTGAGTTCCAGGACAGCCAGGGCTACACAGAGAAACCCTGTCTCGAAAAAACAAACAAACAAACAAATAAAGATATTCAGGAACCATTAACTATTGATTGAAAGACTG
The DNA here is from genome assembly GCA_019843965.1 of Rhynchomys soricoides. Lineage (NCBI taxonomy): Eukaryota > Metazoa > Chordata > Mammalia > Rodentia > Muridae > Rhynchomys > Rhynchomys soricoides. Next base: position 5,524,980 of record JADRCH010000059.1, read on the forward strand.
AGGTATTCTTACCAACCTGTCTTGCACATAAAAATAGGTCACTGTAAGGGTTAATTTCCATTGCTTACTTGACTGGATTTAGAATAATCCAGGAGATACATTTTTGGGCATTTCTGTGACAGCATTTATAGAGATACTTAATTAATGAGGAAGGATTCAACCTAAATGGGGTAGCACCCTCCCACGGGGTAGGATCTAAGACAGAATAAGAAGAGGAGAAATCCTGATGAGCTTCAGCATTTGTCTCTCTTTACATCCTCACTACAGCTAACATAAGCAGCTGTTGTAAGCTCCTGCTACTAAAGAGCACCCTAAAGAGGGTGCCACCACACCCTCCCCACAATGATGGACAGTATTCCCTTTAAAAATGTGATTTGCTTTCTGTCAGGTATTTGATTCACAGCAATGAAAAAGGTAGCTAATACAGTCTGGAAAAAGTATAAGCACCCAAGCTTCATTTGCAGAGATGCAGGCTGTGAAAAACAATGGGTGGTTCAGAGTGTAAGCAATAGTTTCCCCAATTCCTTATAGTTTCCATATGCCCCAATATTGTGTATTCATTTAGCATTCTCCTGACTTGTTCCTGCTCTTATATCACCATGGATGGCCCTTCTCCTCTGTTGTATATTCTTCACCAGCATTGTGGCACTCTGTACTGTGTCTCTGTCCTTCACCTACTTAAGGCATTCTCTAATTGGCTTTAATAAAAATCTGATGATCAACTAGCTGGGTAGGAAGTGGAAGGTGGGACTTCCTGGGAGGGAGAAAGGAACTCTGGGAGGAAGGAGGAGGAAAAGCCTTTACACCCGGGACATAGGAGGAGATGGGTGTGATCACAGGCCTAGAAGGTATAGCTTGTCACATGGCTGGATGGGGCTAGGTAGTCAGTTTAACTTAGATGAGCTAGTTGAGAGTGGACCCAGCTAAGGCCTAAGGATTGAAATATTAAAAAGTCTCTGTGTGGTTATTTGGGGAAAAGCTGGTTAGGGAATAATTGCCACTGTATTAGTTTCCAGCATTAATCAATATATACACAACATAATGATCATTTAATGTACACACCAGTCTTCAAAGCTGGTTTCAAATGCCAGATATTAATACTATTTCTTCTATCATCTGGCAGTATCTGTTACCCTCTAATTCTATCAATTAATTGTGTATCTTTATTGTGGCACCACCCAGTTCTGTTTCTAGGTTATGAGTGGGTTCTTCATTTATCTCTCACCATTAAACTGTAAGGTTTGTTTTGTTTTGTTTTGTTTTAGGTCAAGAACCATGCCTAATCACACCTGTTTAGCACAGTGGCCTAGGTACAAGATGGGACTAGAGGAAGAGGCAAAACCAAGTGGCTGGAGTGATTAACTAGTTAGATTTGTTATAGGTGAACATTTGAAACCAACTGGTTATGCATTTCCAGCAAGTGAGGACTATGTGTTTGTAACATTTTAGCTTTAACAAGTTCAAAGAATTTTGTTGTGTTGCTTGTTTTTTTCATGAGGTGACCAGAGCCCTAAGGCTTTCCTTTTGGCTAAGCAAACAATTTATTTTTTCTCATTCTGTATGCATACATTCAATATCAACTCACCAATGTCTTGTGTTCTAGACAGTAAACAAAATTGGTCCTTATCCTTGGATATTTCACATTGTAACTCAGGGAGAAAGTTCCATTAAAAATGTAAATTGCCTCACTTGGACCAAAGCAAAGTTGGACAGTGTAGCATAGAAGCATCAGGGGAAGAAATAACTGTAAGATTGGGAAAGGCTTTATCTAAATTAACTTTTAGGTTGGGCTTGAACTAATGGGTTTTTCTCAAGTGGAAAAAGCAGACTTATTTCAGGCAGAGGCACAAAGAACAGAAAATGTTACAGGCTATTTGATCACACTGTGAACCTCAAGATTGTATTATTTACTGAAGAAAAAAAGACCTGCTTCTAGTCATGGTATGGCTCAGCATTAGCACACACCTTTAATCTCTCTGGCAGGAACACACACACACACACACACACACACACACACACACCCTTAGTACACACCTTTAATCCCAACCAATGAAGGTAAATTTAGTTTGTAGAAGGAAGCACCCATATTTGAAAGTGATACCTAATTGAGTGGCAGACAAAGTGACAAATCAGAGAAAGATTTGACAGAAGAGGCTATACCCAACTCTCATGAGGAGAGAGGAAAGAAAAGCTACTTAAGGAAGCAGTGCAGAGAGAGGAAGGAGAAAGGAGGCAGTTTTACCAGGAAAGTTATAAAGAAAGGTTGCAGAGAGGGAATACGGTAGACACGGGTGAAGACAGAATGATCCAGAGAGTAAGAAGGAGCCAAAAGGTCAGAATATATTGCCTAAGTTTGTATGATGCAAAACAGAGCAATTCAGGAGAAGCCAAGATAAGCCAGACTGAATCAGTTAGCATGAAGCTGAGTTTTGAGCCAGGAACATCTGAGTTGAGCCAGAGTTCAGAAAGACCTAGAAAGGGTGAGTTATTTAGCAGTAAGTCCAGGAGGCTGACAACATTCTAGGCTTAGATTAGATTGTATGGAGGCTGGAGGCTTCCAGGACTAGGCCTAGGTTAGCAGACAGGCAGTAAAAATCAGAGATGACCATCACTATAGGAGAGTAAAAGTTATGTTTACAAGAAAAATGAAAACAATTTAATACATTTGAGAAGCATTGAGTAGCTGTGGATTGCTGGGACAAAGGTAGGTATTGGGGGTTAAAGCTATCAAGTAGTCTTGCTGTTACAGGTCTACAATGCTAGGTATCCTAACATGACAGCTCTACAGCCAGGAAACTGTGGATTATCCATTAACTAATATGACAGATATTACCAGTTTTCTCTGCCCTTGGCAATAAACTAATACTGTGTGTGTCAGGGGGTTAGGGGTGTCAGGAAAAAAAACAATGGTAGTCTTTTAAGAGGAAGTGTGCACTTTGGAACTTATGGTAGTGCTGTGCTTCTGATCTGTGAGAGCAGGATGTAAAGGCACTGTGGCGGCTGTACTGCTTGTTGCCATGGCTGGATTTAAAGGTTTCTAGAACTGGTGAAAGGCATCTGTGTGTATGTGGAGATGTTTTCAGAGAGGACTAACATGTGGGAGCAAGTGGGGAGTGGGGAGATCAACTCTGAGTGTGGACAATCCCTCCCACGTGGCATCCCAGTTGAAAAAGAAGCCAGAGGAAAGCAGCAAATGATTGCCTGCAAGCTCATTTCTATTTGAGTAATGCATCTATATTTGCTGCCATCTACTGACAACAAACTCCATTGTCTTCAGTCATTCCTACAGACCAATGGCTCTCCAGGGAGCTTTCAGGCTTTCTGCACTGGATTGGAACTACTAAAATGTCCCATTTACTGTTTTGTGAACTTGGTCTTGTGTTGCTCCAGAGAATATGTGTCTGTGACCATGCTGTGTGTGTGTGTGTGTGTGTGTGTGTGTGTGTGTGTGAATTCTGTTGGTTCTGTATCTCTAGAAAACTCAGGTACCATTCCTAGTATTTGGCTTACTTGTTAAGAGAAAGCTTAGCCTATTTCCTAGGAGCAAAGAAAATGGGGATGAAACCAGTTGTATAGGTTTTAATTGGTTTGCAACAAATGAATCCCAGGAGGACTTAGATGATTGTACTGTTCACTCAGTACTATTCACTCAGTGCTGTTGTATAGCAGATGGGCTACAAATGAAGATCCAAGCAGCTTCACTCTCACAACTGTTGTTTTAACCTGGATGGCTGTAAAACTGAAGGTCCACTGGAGTGCCTAATGTGAGCTCTAATATGGCTTGGGCCCCCTCAAAGGAGAGTAGTTTCAGGGTTGGCTTCTTGCATAGCAGCCCAGGGCTCTAAAAGGATGCTAGGCTTAGAACGGGCAATAGTGTAATGACACCATGTTACACTTTCTTGATGCATTAAAGTACAACTCAGATTCCAGGAGAGGAATTGGATTCCTCTTCTGGGGAAGCAGCAGCAAAGACGCTGCAGTCATCTTTAAGCACCTCTTCCAATTCTGATGACAAGTTAGCTGAACACGTGGGCAAGAGGAACAGGACAGAACACCAAGAAAGAATGTTGACACTGGCTGGAATCAGGAACCAAACCAGAAATTCAACCTAGTCATACTTTATAATAATATAACATGTAGTAAAGTAAAAATAAGTTGGATAAAGTATGCAACAGTTGTAAATGGCCGGACAGTGGTGGCACACGCCTTTAATCCCAGCACTTGGGAGTCAGAGGCAGGCGGATTTCTGAGTTCGAGGCCAGCCTGGTCTACAGAGTGAGTTCCAGGACAGCCAGGGCTACACAGAGAAACCCTGTCTTGAAAAACCAAAACCAAACCAAACCAAACCAAACAAACAAACAAAACTCCCCAAAACAGTTGCAAATGAAGTCAAAGTCATACCTTTCTCCTATTATGACAGGGTTAAAAGAAAACCTAAACAAAGCTTTCTTGCCTATCATTTGAAGCAACAGGAAAGTTCTGTGATACCCACTATTTCTCAAGCATTTTGTTTTTTAGATTATTTGTGAGATGAAAGTGCAGGTACCTAGCCGGGCAGTGGTGGCGCACGCCTTTAATCCCAGCACTCGGGAGGCAGAGGCAGGCCGATTTCTGAGTTCGAGGCCAGCCTGGTCTACAGAGTGAGTTTCAGGACAGCCAGGGCTATTCAGAGAAACCCTGTCTGGGGGGGGGGGGGAAGAAAGAAAGAAAGTGCAGGTACCCATGGAAGCTAGAAGAAGGTGTTAATCTCCTGGAGTTAACACATGGTTGTGAGCTGCCAGATGTGGTGGTTGAGAATCAAACTCAAGTCTTCTGCAAAATCAGTACTTGCTCTTAACTGCAGAAATCTGTTTGTTTTCCTTAAACTACTACAAAATACAAACTGGTACACTGATGCATGCCTATAATCCCAGTACCTGGGAAGCAGAGACAAGAGGATCCTAATTTCTAGGCTAGCCTGTGCTACAATAGAGTTCCAGCCCAGCCTAAGCTACACAGAGAGAGCCTGTCTGAAGGGGGTAAGGTAAGTGGAGGGAGGCTGGGGATATACCAGTGATAGAATGCTTGTCTAATATCCCCAACACTGGAACTGCAGAACCAAAACAACTAAATCAGCTGCTTCCTCAGAGACAAGAGTGCTTGATTCAAATTTCACTAAAACAACTGCAATTCTGAAAAATAAAATGTCTTCAGTCAACAGCTTTTGAAGAGACATAATCCAGTCAATGCTCAGAGGAAACCCTGAGTTGCTGTGGGGAGCTTTCACTGGGTGTCTTCGGTAAATAATCCTTATTCTGCTTAAAGATGGTACTTTAAAGATGGTACACCCTTGGTACTTACTGTGCACTTGTAATATTGTCTTTTCAACTGATATACCTTGGATTTTTTTAAAATTAAAACTGTATTATTATGGAGGGGGAACGTGTATCACAGCTTGAGAATGGGTATGGGGTCAGAGGACAACTTCGTGAAGTCAGTTATTTCCTTCCATCATGGTAAGTATTGATAAAATTCCTTCATTGGGGGAGACTTTTATGTCTTTATAAATGTAGACAATATAAAAATATTATGGCTATATAGACAACATAAATTACATATAAAAAAAGTTACCCCATCCTCCTGCAATCCCATCCTGAGGCATAGCTCTACCTTAGTTCATGTGGGGAACCAATGATTTATTCAGCTTGCTTACAGCAATGGATGAGGGGTTGCCACACTGGAAGGTCTACCCCCAGCATGGATGATGACCCTCCCATGGTTGTGTTGATACAGATCCCTGGCCCTTTTCACCTGACAGTCCCTGAGACCTTGAGATTATTTAGGGCAGAATTGGATACAACTGGTTGGGAAGGGTGTCTGAATACTCAGGTGAGGATCCCATGACCCTCCATGCTCCTCCTATGAGGGAATGTCAGAAGTCAACGAACACAATTGTGATCTTTGTGAGCCAACCCAACAGAACAGCTGAAGATGGCAGCAAGTGTGTGGCACAGATAGTCCTGTGCAACACTGTGGCTTCCACAGATGGCCAGGCCTTGCCTACACATGCTTTAACCATTTCACAGGTGAGTTCCCTGGCTTTAAGACGCAACAAGTCAGCCTTGTGGTGGTACATGACTTTAATCCAAGCACTCTGGGTGGGGATTTGGGGGTCGAGTGCAGAGACAGGCACATCTCTGAGTTCAAGGCCACCCCGGTCTACAGAGCAAGTTCCAGGAATGTCAGGGCTACACAGAGAAACTGTTACTGGCTTTCCTACTGGTTCCCTTTAGAACAGCATTAGCAACAACACTGTTCCCACACCTCCTGCCTTCAGGTTTTTATTCTTTAGCTCTAGGGTAGAACCAGTGATGTGCCATAGCTGATTTGTTAGGTTTAACAGAGAATTTTTAGGAACTTTGTGAGACTCACCCTGGCAGTCTGAAATTGGTACAGTGGGAACATTTACCAGAAAAGTTAACAAATGCTATATAAATCAGTTGCCACTCTGAACACTAGCTTTTTAAAAATTAGACCAGTATCTTGCAAAGTTTGAGGCCAGGGAGTGTGTACTTTAAAAAATCTTTATAAAGCTAGATATGGTAGTACATGCCTGTAATCCCAGTGCTCAGGAGGCTGAGGCAGAAGGATAATGAGTTCAAGATCAGTCTGGGCTATAAAGAAAAGGCTGTCTAAAAATATTGAGAAACAGTAAGTTTGGAAGACCCCATCTTAAAGGCCTGAAAAGACTATTAAAAATGCAAGGTATTTTTATACAGTCTACTCCATCAAGGTAATGGTGATAGGTATGAGGGGGATCAGTGTATTCATGGAAACTGGGCCTTCTAAAAAGATATACTATATCCTTTTGCCCTGAAAGGGCAGGAATATATCAGCACAGTGCCTGGCTTTTATAAGATTGTTCTGACAATACTAGAGGAAGTAAATACAGTCCAGAGCATTATAACCAGGAAATGGTAAAATGAAGAATAAACCTTAGACTCCTTCCACTATGTCATATACTTTATTACTATTAAATTATTAGTCATATGCTTGGTTTATCAACACAGGAGGATTGTGAGGGGTGGAGAGCAAGCAACCTGTTTAAAAGAGAGAGCCCTGCTTTTGTGCCACTATCTGGCTCTCAGTCCTTTCATGACTCTTATCTTATTAGAACCTAGGATGAGTGCCTTGTAGGTTTCATCAGCACCTCATTGTTCAGATGCTGAAACTGTCTCATGGAAGTGAGATACTGTGTTCAGCATATAAAGTTAGTTTCCTGTCTGGGAAGGCATTTTGCCAGAACAAGCTGTTCCTTTCGCATTAAAAGTACATTCCAGGTATGCTGCTAGGGATGATCCTAAAGCTGTCCAGGTTCTGCTTTCTTTTACTTAAGTGAAATGCTAGATCCCATTCTTGGACAACCCATACTTGTAGCTCAAGCTCTCAATATGGTGTTCTTCATTTGTTCTTCAGCCAAGACACACTGGTACAGATGAACTAATTGTTAAGTGCTCACATATTTCTGTGTGGTGATCAGAAGCTTGTTAGAGCCCCTCTGAAAGTTCAAAATCCAACAGGCAGGTTAATGTCTGGCACAGCAGAGGCTTCCAGACCCTGCTCTAGCCTTGTCAAAATGGTTGACTGTGCCATATAAGCCATCTTTTTCAGTACCAATAGCTACATTTTTTCCTGCTTTCTAAACTCTGTTTATTTTGCTTCTGGTGTGGGAGATTTAGCCCAGAGCCTCACACATGCTAAGCACATGCTCTATCATTGAGCCAAATCCCCATCTGTTCTCTAAACTTTGATTTAAAACTTAACTCTGACCTTACATTCACCCCTGCACAGTGCCCATGTGTTCCTGCTGTCTCTATCCTTTAGCTAAAGGTCTCTTACCTTTAGCTAGTTCTCTGCCTATAATCAAGCTCCAATTGCTGACTCTGAGTCCGATTTGAGTGCTGCTAGTTCTTTGCTACGTGATTTACCATGCTTCGAAGGATTTAAATTATAAAAGGAACTGAAAACAGACTTTTCTTTTAATATACAGTATGCTAATTTTATGGATCTGAAGAAATAGATTAGGATTAAATGGGATTATAAATTGAAACATTACTTAAAAGAATAGGAACACCTGCAAAGGAAATATTTTTGTTAAAACCAATTATTTCTAAACTAACAACATGACTTTTTCAAACTTTCTAAAATTGTTTTCAAATTAGGGAGTAAACAAATGCAGTTAGTGGCTATGGCCAGAAAGAAATTAAAATATTTAAGATGTAGGCATTTAGCTACGGTGGCTTTACTAGTTGGAAATGAATTGCTATGATAATATTCATACTTAAACTGTTCTCAAATTCCCTACACAGCGGAAGATGAACGACCTTTAACTTCTGACCTCTGTCTTTATCTCCAGAGTACTAAGGTTACAGGTGTGAGCTACCATGCCTGATTTTAAGAGGTGCTAGGGCTTGAACCCTTGACTTAGTGCATGCTACACAATCACTACCAGTCAAGCTACATCCTCAGCCCATTTATAGATCTTTAAATAGGAAATATATTTATTGAGAGATGCTGGAGTCTATAGAAGACAAAGGAGAATGTGAGACGATGCCATATTCACAAAGTTCATCTGCCTACAGAGGTAAGGTTGTTGTATTTGGGAAGCTGATACTATTTTTAAATTTTTTATTAATACTTTGTGAATTTTATATCATGCACCCCAGTCCAACTCATGTCCCTATCCCTCCATATCTACCCTCTACCCTCACAACCTTTCCCCCAAAAGAAACCCCAAGAAATAAAAATAAGTCCTGCTTACAGGATGGCAAAGACTAAGATGGAGCAGAAACGGAGGGAATGGCCAACCAATGATGAGTCTAGCTTGAGACCCATCCCATAAGAGAGCCCATCTCTGACACTATTAATGATATTCTGCTGTACTTGAAGACAGGAGCCTAGCACAACTCATCTGAGAGGCTTTACCTAGCAACTGCTGGAAACAAATTATGAGACCCACAGCCAAACATTAGATGGATCTTGGGGAATCCTATGGAAGAGGGGGAGGAAGGATTGAAGGAGCCAGAGGGGTCAAGGACACCACAAGAAAACATACAGAATCAAATAACTTGGGCCCATAGGGGCCTAAAGACACATAACTACCAAACAGAGATTATGCATGGAATGGACCTAGGCCCTCTGCACATATGTAACAGTTGGGCAGTTTGGTCTTCATGTGGGGCTCTTAACAGCAGGTGCAGGGCCTGACTCTGACTCTGTTGCCTGCCTTTGGACTTCTTTCTCCTAACTGGGCTCCTGTCTAGCTTTATTAGGAGAAGATAGGCCCAGTCCTACTACAACTTGGTATGCCAAGGTGGTTGATATCCATGGGAGGACTCCCCTTTTCTGTGGAGAAAAAAAAAGACTGGAGGATGGAGGGGAGGGAAGGTGAGAAGGGGGAAACTGGAAGAGAGTGGAAGCTTTGATAGGGATGTAAATTAATTAATAAAAAAATGAAAAAAAACATATGGCTGTTGGCAATACTGTAGGGCATTTTCTCAATTAGTGATTGATGTGGGAGGGCCTGGTACACTGTGAATGAGGCCACCCCTAGACTGATTAAAAAAAGAATAAATAAATAAATAAGAAAAAAAACCCATCTTGCCATAGAAACAGTGGTGTGTCACAGTGTGTCCCACAGTATAACTTTTTGCCTAAACAGCTTTACTTGCAAATGTTCATCACAATGAGTCATTGGTCTGGTTCGAGGCCTCTGGCTTCTGCTACATCTCCAATACTGGATCCTCACAGGGCTTCTATAGGATTGAACAACTTCTGTTGTTGCCCTGTGTCATGGAGATCCTGTAGCTTTGGTTCTGCAGAACCAGCTCCTTCACATACTCCAGCAGTTCACAGCTGGGGTAGATGTTGGGGTCTGTCAATTCAAAGTCCTGGATGGTACCTGAGTTGATCAGCCTGCTAGCTCTCCTGACTCATGCCACCATGACCAGCTCCCCAGCACTGCCCTGGTAAGGTCGGCTCTCCCATGCCCATGGTATCAGGCCCAGCTCTATCATGCTGCCCAGGCTCCCAGACAGGCCAACTCTCTCAACTGCCAAAGGTGGCTAGGGTCCGGGCCATCTCTCCATACCCATGTCCCAAGGGCCAGTTCTACTGTGCTTCCTGGGCAAGGTGTGGGCTCACTCTCCAGAATGTTCCAGCCGGCGAGAGGATTCAAATTTTAATGAAATATTTTATTAAAAAATTAAATTTTGGGGGGACAGGCTGGAGATATGGCTCAGCAGTTAAGAGTACTGATTGCTCTTCCAGAGGACATGGGTTCAATTCCCAGCAACCACATGGCAGCTAACAACTGTCTGTAATTCCAGGATCAACACCCTCACAGACATACATGTAGGCAAAACTGCACATAAAGTAAAAATAAATTTTAAAGGTTAAAATGTCTTTCTTTATTTCTTTGTTTCTTTCTTTCTTATTTTTTTTTTCTTTTTCTGAGAGAGAGTTTCTTTGTGTAGCCCTGGCTGTCCAGGAACTCCCTCTGTAGATCAGGCTAATTTCAAACTCACAGAGACCTGCCTCTGCCTCCTGAATGCTGAGGTTAAAGGCATGCACCATCACTACCAAGCCAAATATTAAAAATGATTACTATTATGATTATCATTATTATTATTAATTAGTGTGTGTGTGTGTGTGTGTGTGTGTGTGTGCCTATTCTATTGCATGTGTGTGAGGGTCAGAAAACAATTTTATAGAGTTGGTTATCTCCATCCATCTTTCCCTGGATTCTGGGGGAATCAAACTCATGTCACTACACTGGTGTGTCAAACATCTGCTGAGCCATCTCATAAGCTCTGATCCAAAACTGTTTTTTATTTTGAGACAAGAGTTACTATGTGTCCTTGGTTGACCTGGAAAACTCTATGTAGACCAGACTAGCTTTGAACTCTTATCTATATGCCTATTTCTTCTTGACTGCTGAGATTAAAGGTGTGCACCACCACATCAGGCTGATCTCAAACTTCCCACACAGTATAAATATGTGGCAAAAGAAGGATTAGTCATAGGAATTCAGAAGAACCATTACCTCGGGAATGCTGTTCACAAGACAAGTGGGTTTGATCCCGGTTGTAAAGATCTTGAAGAGATAGACTGACATTAGTATTTAAGACACAAGAAAAAGAAGAATAGCAGAAATATAGTTAGAGACTGTGATGAACTAACTAGTGAATTGAAACCAGAGCTTGCTTTGAGGTAGGCTCCAAATGATGAATTGCAGAGACCTGGGCTCTGAACATGGGGACCCTGGGGAGGTATTTATAATAATTTTGAAAACCTGAGTAAAATTATAAATATATTGACTCAATAGCAATGAATCTTTAAAGGAAAACTCTTTTTTTTCCCCTAAAGCCAGAGGACACTGGTCAATATAACCACAGATCTCCAGTAGAGGGCAGACAAGTCAAAGCATACATTGCTGTGCTACCAGAAAATGGTAAGAGAAAGTATACATTGTTTTTACTTAAAGGCCATTATCAGTGCCTTAAATTTTAAGACAAGCATTAGCAGATCACAGAAATCTGGAATATAAAATTCTTCTCAACGAATGTGCAAAACGAATATGCGCACACAGGGCAAGCATACCAAAGATGCTAGCAACACCCATTACTGGCTATCTTACCTGTCTCCTACCCATCTCAGGCAGGTCCTAATGCCTGATGCCACCCAAATAAATGCCTAACTACATTTATATCTGGGCCAGGATTCCAACCTTGGTTCTCTATTTCTTTTTGGTCAACTACGGAAGTGCTTGTTCCTTTGGCCCTTAAAGTCAGAGGTGAGGTCAGGTTACCAGAGATAAATTCTGATGTATGCATTGCCTCAGCAGGCTAAAGAGTTGTCATATAGAAAGGTAGATAGGGAGTCTTTAAGTCTTACTAACTTAATATTCATCCATGAATATTTAAGACCTACAAAAACGATTGGGAATTTCAACAAACCCTTTAAAGGCCAACACTATTCAGTTTGCAATCATAAACTCATTGTCTTTGGCTTTTAAATGAGTCTTTAAAGATATAGGAATAATTCTACTTAGTAGATTGACTTTCTGTCATTTGCTGAAAGTTTTCCTTCATACTTTTGTGGGTTTTCCCTTCTTCTTTCCTTCCTTTCTCTTTTTCTTCTTTCCTTTTCTTTTAGAGACAAGCTCTTGCTATGTCTTGCCGTTCTCTTGCCTTTCAAACATTAATGACTCCCTCCCACCTCTGCATATCAAGTAAAAGCTTTAAAAATTGAGGTGTGTTATCTCTTTTTCATATCAACCTTTTTTCTGCTGTCTTCATAAGGTAATTAAAATTCAGATAAATGAAATAAACATAGGAAGTTTACAATGACATAATCAGACTGCTCTAATTATGTTATTTTTGCAAGATATTCTTTAATCCAGAGTGCCTGCCAAACTGAACAGAACTAAAGGGAAAAGAGAGGCAAACAAAACATGTGGACCATGGGTGCACTTCATGGGACATCCCCTCCTCTGTGCAGATTCTCATACAGATGAGGATCATTTTAAAACATCCATCTGCTAGTCCTCACCTAGTACTAAAAGCACGCGTAGCTCCAGTTATAGGAACCAGCAACTCCATAAAACTGTGCTTCATGGAAACAGGAAAATGTCAAAAGGGATTCCCCAGATGATATCCTAGTCAGTGAACCCCTTTCCAAGTAATCACTTGCAGTAATAAACAATAAGGAAATACTTATTACTTTCCAGAAAACCCTAACTTCCCTGACACCACCTCAATAACTCATGAAAAGAATAACCAAGCCTACTGAGTGTTGGTGAGATAAAACATTACATGATACTAGAGACAATGGAAAAGCCTGTGCTACAAAACTAACTAGCATGTCGCATTGAAAAACAAATGAAACCAACTAAACTCTCTCTCTCTCTCTCTCTCTCTCTCTCTCTCTCTCTCTCTCTCACACACACACACACTCACTGGTTGTTAGTCATCCAATGCGGGTGCTAGGAATTGAACTCAGGTTTTCTGGGAGAACAGTACACATTCTTGACTGCTGAGCCATTTCTCTAGATCCTGGGTTTTAAATTACAAAGAAGTATATTGAAAAGCTAGTTAGGAAAAATGAAAAAAAAAGCACAGATTAGTTTGAATTTAGCTCCTTTCTGCTTTTCTTCAAAAGGGTCCTTGGACTGTGCAGCTGTTTCTACCTCTGCTACACAGGAGAAGTGTCAAACAAGAGTTCCTCCAATACTTAATTTGTATTCCTATATACTGTCTACACATATTTAAAAGAGCCCATTTAGAATTCCAAACCATTTCAAGTTGTTCTTAGTCTTGCATCCTAGGGAAACACCTCAGTGAAAAACATTTTGCTTGTCCCTTTCATCAAGGTATTGCCTGGTTGTCAGTAAGAACAATTTTGCAAAAATAAATTCTCTGATTGTTTTCAATTGAACATAAGCTTTCCTTTCTTAAGGTCATGTTCTTTCTTCTCAGATATATTTTCTTGTGTTATGTGTGTTCACATCTTACCCCGAACAGTTATGCCACAAATATTGAATGAGTCATTGGAGCAAATAAATTATGACAAAATTTCTGAAATTAGGGGTTTAATATAATGGGAAAAATCCCACTGATAAAGGGAAACTTCTGGAAAATTCTCTAATAGGAAACACCCCATGTTTTTTAAAGATTGAAATGCGTATGAAGGGTTGAATGTAGCTTAGTGAGGTGCTTGTCTAGCTTGCTTAAGCACCTAGGTATGATTTTCAGAGCCAAAGGAAAACTAGCTGTGCATGGTGGTGCACATCTTTAATTCCAGCACTCAAGAGGCAGAGGCCAGTAGATATCTGTGAGTTCAAGGCCAGTCTGGTCTACACAGAGTTCTACGTCAGCCAGGGTTACATGGTAAAATCCTTTACCTAACCAAACCAAACAAAGGCAAACAAAAAACAAAGAACAAAAAAAATCAACCAAGTCAATAATGAGGAACAAAAGAATAACTAAATGTAATAATACATGTCTGATCTACAAATAACGCCAAGAGCTATATACTGTATAATAATGTGATTTTGTACAAATAATGCCAAGAGCTATATACTGTATAATAATGTGATTTTGTACAAATGAAGACCACAGAAAACTAGGCCCGGAAGAAAGAAAAATAAAACAGTGCCTGCCTCATATGGAGTTTTTTTTCTCCAATAATTTGATATTATTTAACAAAAACATTCTATATCTAGAAAGATATAGCACTGTTGCTAAGGATGAAAGTCATGCCTAATATAGTCACAGATAAACTATATGCAATAGATATTTATTGTTTTTACCTGTCCTATTAATGCCCTTTTCATTGATGATACCCTGAATTTCTTGCAGGGAATCCTTTTCTATTCTCTTGCAAGAACTACTGAAGAAAAGGTATATTTCCATTTGGGGAAACTGAATTTTTTTCCAAAAAAGTATAGGTACATTGTTAATGGCTGCTTTCCTTGCTTCATAGAGCATGTACAAGAATAAAGCAACATAGAAAAAAAGAGCAGTGAAGGGAGACATCTTGATGAGAAACTTCGAGGCTCTGAATCCAATTACACCTTAAATTCATTCCTTACACTTCCAAAATAATCTGTATTTTCCTGCTTGGACAGTTTCTATTATTCTCTACCAAGGTTCACATCACACTTTCTCATGTACACAAACAATCAAGGGGAGGAATGAGATAAAGAAAAAAAATGCTTCTTTTCATTTTATAAAAAGGAAAGTGCTCAAAGGTTAAATGACAGATTACTGGTATACTACCTGTAAGAATATCCCTCAACTAAACTGGGAGAAGCCAACAGAGATAAAGATCATCATAAGCTTAATGCATGATTTTAGTTATTTTTAAAGATTTACTTTAATTTTATATGTATTTGCCAGAGTGTATGTCTGTGCAACATTTGCCAGTCAGTGCTTGTCAAGGTCAGAAGAGCTGGATCCCCTAGTGACAGGATGTTATAAGTCACCATGGGAATACTGGCATATGAACCAGGGTCCTCTGCAAGAGAGGCTAGTGCTTTAATTTAATCACTGAGCTGTCTCTTCAGCCCTACACATATTTTTAAAATGTTGTCTACATTCCAGTGAAAAAATTTTGCACTAATTTTGCAACCAGGATTGAGTAGAGGTGAAGATGGGGGAATCTTGTGTGGTGCTAGGCACTGAACCTGGGGCCTTGTATGTGCTGGAGAAGCACTATCCACTCAAATCATATCCCAAGACCAAGATATTTATGCCCACACAGTTAAGGCTGCCTGTACCACACACAAAGTTTGCAGGCTCCATGCATGTTCCTAGGCAGTGACCCACCAAAGGCTCTGTTATTTTCAGGATTCTATAGGGATACTATATGACTGCAAATCAAGCTTTTGTTCAACCTGTCTGTGGACTCCTTCCTCCTATGGATATAGTGTTGTTATTTTCAAATAGGTACACTTACAAAAAAAAGACATCATCATTGCCTTGCCCATGTAAGAGAAACCGTCACGGTCAGTGTTAGAGTGGTGACACTGACTGAATTTCAAGTACTTGTCATTATAGACTTTGTCCTGCCACATAATATAAAACAAAGAAACTAGAATTTGGTCAGAGGTCATAGTCCCGATCAGGCTAGTGTCTGTGTGGTAAACCAGGAAATACTACTACTTACTTCTAGCCTGTAACTTATGACTAAATCAGAATAACATAAACTAAATATTTTTATAATCTCGTTCTACAGACATTAGTGTTTTTTGATGCCATAAAATATTTCGACCCAAAGTAAATATCCAAAAAGAAAAAGAAAAAAAAAAAAAAAAGAAAAAGAAAAAAAACGTTTCCACTCAAAATATTCAGAAAAGTTTTATTAAAAAATATATACATGTGTCAAAGATGGGCTCTAATATATTCCTTTGAAGTATCATTGGCTTGAAGTAATATTTTCTTATTTATGCTACATGTTTACTAGCTGCTTTTTTCATCATTTGTGACAAAATAGATGACAGAAACAACTTAGGAGAAGAAAAGTTCATTCAGTTCATGGTTTCAGAAGATTTCATTCCAGCACAGTAGGGCAGGCAGGGCAGGCAGGGCAGGCAGAAGAGTTCTGGCCATGGTTGTGAGAGCTTGAGCCTACAGTGGACACTTTAGATTTAGACACAGCACCACCTACACATTAAGGTTGATACACATTTAGCTCCATGTTGTCCTCCCTTCTCCGATTGGTCATATGGCAGGAAGAATAGAATCTAGTCAGTTCTGCATCAGCTCTTAAGGTTCAAAGGCTTCTAATAGAACTGACAAAAATTGCCCAGGCAGGCCTGTAATCCCAGCTACTTTGGAGGGTGAGGCAAGAAGATCTCAAATTCAAGGCATGCACAGCCTACATACAGAACAAGTTCAAAGCCAGCTTGAACAATTTAGTGAGACTCTGAATCAAAATTAAACAGACAGATAATTTCCTTGGATGTGGTGGCACACACACATTAAATGCCAGCACTAGGGAGGCAGAGAGAAGGGTGGTCTATGAGTTTGAGGCCAGCCTGGTTTATATAGCTATACTATGAATGAGACATTGTTTCAAACATACAAAAAAAAAATTAAACAGCCTCCCAAATACCAAAACAAAAACAAACTTTAAAAAATGGTTTAGGGATAATGTTCAGTGGTAGAGCCCCTGCCAAACGTGTATGAGATCCCTAGGTTCAATTCCCAGTACTAAGGGGGAAAAACCAAAAGTGATATATGAGTGTGCCCAATTCTCAAGGAAGAATAATCCCACCAGTAAGTTAGGAGAACCAGAAACACAGCAAATACAGTGAGATGACTAGAACAAGCACAGAAAAGAGCACTGCTATATAAAAATAATTAACATTACAAAGACTGACAGGTTGTGTTTAGGAAAGTGTGTGTGTGTGGTGTGTGTGTGTGTGTGTGTGTGTGTGACAGACAATTAAATAGAGAGACCAAGAACTGAGTGGGAGCAAACGGGGATACATGGGAGAGGTTGGAGGGAACACAGGGAATGGGGAAATTATGTAATTATAATTTCAAAAATTAAAAATATTATATAAAAATGGTGATTTTAGCTAAAGAATCATACTTTAAAAAGATGTAAGGTTCACACAATTAAATCCAAGGGGAATTTTAAAATGATTACATTTTACATTAAAATGATTACTTTAATAAAAGAAGAGATGGAGAAGAGGGGAGGAGAAAGGAGAGAAGAAAGAAAAACAATAAAATGCTGCTTTCTTTTGATATTATATTATTCTTATTCCTAGACTGTCAATAAAAGCCATGTCAAATATCTATTATCATCTTAATTAGAGAGTCCAGGAAAAATAATTTTCTCACTCCTAAGATCTGAATAAACTTCTCATAATGATACTGTTTGGGCCTGCTTAAGTCACGTTGCTACCAAAGTATATGTTTTAGTTTGCTTTCTGCGGCTGTGATAAACATTATGACCAAAAGCAAGCTGAGGAAGAAAGTTTATTTCATCTTACAGGTTACAGACCATGGTTGAGGAAAGCCAAGGATAGACATCAAGGCAGGAACACAGAACAGAAACAGTGGAGGAGCATGGCTTACTGGCTCCATCCCTGTCTAGCTACCTTTCTTAAACAGCCCAGGCCCACCTGTCCAGAGATGGCACTGCCCATAGGGAACTTGCTCTTTCTACATCAATTAGCAATTAAGAAAGTGACCCCACAAGACATACTCATAGTCCAGTCTGATAGGAACAACTCTTCAACCGAGAGTTCCTCTTCCCTAGTTGGACCAAGATTAGCTATCAGAGTAGCCACAGAAAATGACAGACCAGCTTGACATGAGCCTATGGTAATATGACTATTGAGTGGTAAAAAAAGCAAAGTTAAGTAATATTCAGCACTATCAAAACCCTATAGAGTAAGGTGAATACAACTTCCCAAGGGAAAAGCTATAGAAGATAACAAAAATTTAGCAACTATCTTCCCAAAAATATTTTAAAATTTTCAATAATTATCCCCCTCTCCAACTACAAATGTAATATAATCCTTATAAAAATAAACAATATGATCTTGGCTTTCGTATTAAAAATTGCTACTGACATTATGTCAGATCAGTTGTAAAAACAAATGCTTAGGGAATACCTATGGATAAATCCTGAGAAAACATTTCCTTAAGTTATTTTACATACCCAAGCACCTATTGAGGAAATTTCCTCTTACAGCAAATTCAGTGGATGACTTTTGAGATACCTATATGAATGATAACATGATTACAAAGTAAGAGTAGTAACTTCTGAAAAGCATAGACAAGCATGTAGGAGTACTATGATTTGAAGATAGGTCTGATTGTTTCCGGGAAGAGGCACAGAGTAAAATGGTACAAGGTATCCAATTCCTAGCTTACAGGGCAGTGGTTTTTCTTTTGTTCATACCTTAAGCAGCAAGAACAGTTCTTGCTGAAGAAATCCAAGGATCATGTACCGTTTTATATTATAAGATAAATTAACAGCAAAAAAGTTTGGATTTCCCATTGTTATTATCCCAAAATTTGGAATAAACACATTTCCACAGGAATGGAACAATTTCCCAGAAGTCCCGGGTAATATACATTGAGTTGACACAATCCCCTGGGTAGCCTTTTGAAGCTGGGCAACACTAATACAAAGTATGAAATAAAGGATATGGATTTGAGGCAGTTGGGAAAGCTGCCCACAGGGCCATGAGAGCAGGAGAGCTAGCCCGGCCCCTTCACTGGCTGCAGCACTCAAGCGCCCCTGCACCTTGCCTGCGCAACAGAGTGGAGCTGTTCCTGATGGTGAGGACACAGGTGAACTAGCCCCATGTTGTGAGAGCTGGAGAGCTGACCCGGACCCTCCCAGGCTGCAGCACTTGGGAAAGTAGGCCCCGTGACTTGACTGGGCAGCACAATGGAGCTGCTTCTGGAGGTGCGGGTGCAGGTGACCCTGTCCCGGGGGAGGGCATGAGAGCAGGAGAGCTGACCCTGCCTCCTGTTGATGGTGGCATTGGGTGGCCTAGCTGGAGCAGAGCTAGAGAGCTGCCCTGGAGATACAGATAAGGAGAGCTGGCACACTGATCAGTTCAGCTACCACTCAGGCCCAGATCCAGGGCACTGAGCTGGCCCACCCCAAAACTATATCATCTTCCAATGGTTGGGACATGTGAAAGGGCCAATCCTGTTGATACAAAGCTGCAGAATCTCCATGACACAGGATACCCAGGAGGAGGTCCAGTGTGGATCCAATATTGATGCTGTCACAGAAGCTACTATTCTTCAGCCACAGAGGCAGCCCGCTTTTAGAGGACCATCTAAATCCCCCAGAAAATTGTTAGATTATAGCAGTATATAACTTCTGTTAAAGACTCACATTGCTAGGACTTAGTTTGCCGCCTTATTTAAATTTCACAGTAATTCCACAGGCAGGTATGTTGTTTCTTATTTTTATTCTTAGCATAAACAAATGCAGACTTAGAGAAAAAAAATTATTCAGAGTCACACACTCTTCACCACACACTACATATTGCCTTTCAACATGTCACTTTCTCTTCCATTAAGAGCTCTACCTCTGCCAGGCAGTGGTGGCGCACGTCTTTAATTCCAGCACTCGGGAGGCAGAGATAGGCGGATTTCTGAGTTCGAGGCCAGCCTGGTCTACAGAGTGAGTTCCAGGACAGCCAGGGCTACACAGAGAAACCCTGTCTCGAAAAAAAACAAAACAAAAAAAAAAAAAAAAAAAAGAAGAGCTCTACCTCTTGACCAGTAGGCCAAACCAAACCAAACCTAGACTGATGAATACAAAGTTCCCACCTGTCTCTGGCATATATACACAAATAAGCCTATTCTACACAGTAAAGTTAGGTGGGTGTTTTCAAAAATATCAACCTTGTCTGGAAACTCTTCAATGGCTTCTTGTCAAGAGCTAAACACCAATGTCTTGGTTTTGCACCATCTGGCCTATGCTGACGTCACCCCGCCACCGTGCATTATCTTCCCCTCCTTTCTTTGCTCTAGCTCCCTTAGCCTCCTTTCTGTTCCTTGGTGTGCTGGTTTCCTGACTGTTAAGTTTCCCCTTACCCATTCCTTCCCCTGGTTGACTTAGACTAGCAACTTAAAACACCAGTTCCCCATGGAAGCTTTTCCTTCTTTATTAACTCTCATATCTCCTCCTGCTCCAAACTAAGTTAGATGCTTCATGCATTCCCATAGGATAGATACTTTCTACTTTGAAGAAACTTAACCTTTTTTCTGCATAATTGTCTGTTTGATGCCATTTTCTCCAGAAGTTAAGTTACAAAGGGAGGCACCATATTTGCCAAATACACCACTATATCCCTAGCAACCCACATGGTATCTGGTACACAGATACTTTATACACATTTGTTAAAAGAACAATTGAGTGAAAGGTAACCGGATACACAAGAAATGGAAGGTAAGGTCATGCCCTGAAGACATAGAGGCCAGGCAAGAAACTGTGAATATAGCCAGTAAAGGAAGTGCCCAGGCCAGTTTTGCCTCTATGTTTGGTATTGTGCTGGTGCAGCTGCTCCAGATTAAGCCCTTTTAATTAGCTCAAGGTAGAGCTGTAGAACCAGACCAGTGGAAAACATGACTGGGGAGGGAAATGAAGCAGTGATGCCTAAAAGTATGACTTAATGAAAGATGGTGGCCTGGGCATTCACTTTGAACATAACCTTGGATGGTAGAATTTAAATTAATACTGCACGGCAACATTGCATTTGATTAATGCTCTAGTGACTTTTAATTGGTATTTACTTATTACATAAAATTCACAACAGGAAGCACAATACATTCTCTGAATGCCAGGTTTGCTGAATATAGTCTGGCTAAGTTAGGCATGGTGGTGTACACCTGCAATCCCAGCTACTTGGGAACCTAAGGCAGGAGGATACTAAATTTGAGGCCAACTGGGTAACTGAGCAAGACCCTGTCTCAAAATAGAACTTAACAAAGGGAGTGAGGTGCTGTGGATGGAGTTCCATTGCAGAGCTACCTAGCATGTACAGCATCCTGTGCTCAATCCCCTGTGCTGAGGGAAACCAAGGGAAAAGTTGTGGTTGCTCTTTTTTCCTTCTTTTAAAAAAGGTTTATTTTTATTTATATATATGTCTGTCTGTCTTTGCAAATGCATGGTGTGCTTGTATGTGGGTCCCCTTGCAGGCCAGAAAGGGATGTTGGATCATCTGAAACTGGACTTATAGGCAGTTGTGAGCTGTCCAGTTTAGGTGATGAGAACTGAACTTGGGTTTTCTGCAAGAGCAGCATTCTCTCTCTCTCTGTCTCTCTCTCTGTCTCTCTCTCTCCTCTGTCAAGACAGGGTTTCTCTGTGCAGCCCTGGCTGTCCTGGAATTCACTCTGTAGACCAGGCTGGCCTTCGACTCAGAGATCTACCTGCCTTTGCTTCCTGAGTGCTGGGATTAAAGCACACTAGCAGCAAGCACTCTTAGCCATCTCTTTAGCCATTTGCAACTCATTCTTAAGGTACCTAAAAATAAACCAGGTAAGGGACTGCTAGAGTCAAAACTAAAAACAACCCCTCACCAAAAAAAAAAAAAACAAAAAAAACCAAAAAAAAAACCAAAAAAAAACCTCCTTAGGAAGGAAGTAGTTATACATACCAAGTTTACACAAATGTCCCTTGTAAAGCAAACTGAACACTTCTACAAACATAGCCTGTATGGTAATCAGTTCCAAGACTTCAGAGTAGCCTGTAGAGATTTAGGCTCAAATGGTAGGGAAAGGTAGAGGAGTGCGCACAGTAAGGGCTTTCTTCTCACTGTATTAACTTGGACAAAATACAGACCTTCCTCTTCTTCCATCTTCAGGACTACTAATAAATTATTCCAATATAGAGCTATCACAATGTTGTATCTAGATTAATTTACTATTAGAAATCTAAAGCAGGAGTTGCAGCCTAGCCTAAACTACATAATGAGACACTGTCTTAAAAATCTGAAGTGAGTTGGGCAGTGGTGGCGCATGCCTTTAATCCCAGCTCTTGGGAGGCAGAGACAGGCGGATTTCTGAGTTCGAGGCCAGCCTGGTCTACAGAGTGAGTTCCAGGACAGCCAGGGCTACACAGAGAAACCCTGTCTCGAAAAACCAAAAAAAAAAAAAAATCTGAAGTAAATTTTAAAAATTGACTCTATAAAGATGATTTTATAATGAAACTTGGGGTGTGTGTTTGTGTGTGCATGTGTGTGTGTATGTATCCTCATTGTTCTAGTCTATGACAGTATCTTGCCTGGTAACCCAGGCTCAATGAGGAATGAATATATATATATATATATATCCTGATATATATATATCAGGATGACCATAACTCATTGTTGATTCTTTTGTCTCATCATCCAAAGGACTGGTATCTCAGGAGTGAACTGTCACATCCAGCTCCACTTCTTTATTTTTTTAAAAATATTTTATTTTCTGTGTATGTCTGTTTTGCCTACATGTATGTTTGCATACCACATGCATGTCGGATATCCTCAGAAGTCAGAAACAGGTGTCAGATTCTATAGAACTGGACTTACAGATGGTTGTAAGCCACCATGTGGGTGCTAGGAATCGAACATGTGTCCTCTGGAAGAGCAGTCAGTGCTCTTTACTGCTGAGTCACCTCTCCAGCCACCCTCCAATACCTCTGATGCTGAGTTTCAAGTGGTTGTTGGATTCTGATCTATCTATATCTCATTGGTTTCATAGCAGTGAGATAAAGAAACAAATGTACTTTTCCTATTTACTTTTTCATTTAAGATTTCTTACAGTTTTTATAGCTTTAGTTCTTTCAATGTTAATGCCTTCAATGAATGAATATTAATATCATAGTTTACTTGGCCATTACTGAAAGCATCACATAATCTTCCATTACTGAAAATATTCACTACTTTTATATGCTAATTTCTTTTAAAATAATTTATTTAGAGGAAAATTTTTTAAGAATTAGATCTCTGGGTCTAAACTGTCATATTGTCAAGGTCAAACAATTTAAAACTTCAACCAGTATACTCACTGAGTAAGATATTTACAGGAATATGATATATGATTACTTTCTGAACAGGGATTTACACCAGCCATTGTTCACATCTAAACAGTATCATAATCTAGAGTCAGATTACACTTCTACTGCTGGCCAGCTGAAGGACTGCTATAATTTCCTTGGAGGAAAAAGAACTTAGACAGATTCTTCTGGAGCAAAAGGTAATTGGAGATATTCTGGTGAAGAACTCTTTAAAGTAACCGAGCTAAGCAAGCACCGCACTGGAGTCAGGAGAGCACAGCCCTAAACTCGGGGTACTTTGGTGCCCCTCCCACGGGGGAGCACAGCCCTAAACTCAGGGTACTTTGGTGCCCCTCCCCCGGGGGTAGGTTTTTCTTTTTTATCACATTCTTTCCAAAAACCTGGGGACCCCAGCCATCTCCCAACACCTCCCAGTGAGCTTCTTCCCTCAGCTTCCTGGCTCCGGGTTAGGCCTTGTGAGGAAGTTCAAGTAAGGCCAGGAAATGAGATGCTGGCCCAAGTGGAACTGCCAGTCCCAGCTCCTGCACGCAAGGGCACTTCCTCATGCAAATGTACCCAGTGCAGCCACAGCAGTTAGACTACTCCGGCACTTTCTATCATCTATTGAATCATAGAGTATCTGCAGCCCCTCCTGCTTTCTCTTTAAAGAAACATCTTAGGAGACTGAGCTCTTTTCAAAGAATTACATTATTGTTGTTAATAAATTTTATAATGCCCCTTCTGAAAATCTGGAATAGTGTCATGGTTTGAAGACTGATAAGACACAGGTAAAAGTCATAGCCTGCAGTGGATTCCAGTCATATGTCTGACAAGCAGAATAGCATGGTGAGCACATCCTGAGGATCTGCCTTGAAGTCACTACTTACTACGATATGTGACCCTCAACCAATCCCTCAACTGTTCTGAATTAAAATACTACCATGCCGGGGAGGTCTCTCTTGAACATTTTTTATCTAAATGGCTATTATGCCTTGTTATTTTTAATAACTCCTTCCCCATTTGCATTTTCATAATATTATCATATTTTATAACTAGGTATTTACTTTTTATTATCTATCTTCCTCATGGATGATAAGTTCTATAAGTACAGGTTTTGTTTTGGTCGTTACTGGACGCTCATTACCTAGCATGGTACCTACCACAGAATAGCACAGATAATTGTAGAATTAATGAGCTCAGTTTTGTCATTTTAAAAACTGAGATAAGTAAGACTATTGGCATAAAATTCAAGGATAGGTAGCACATATAAAAAAATCTAGTATGGGATCAGTCATATGGTTAGAATTCACAAATGTTATGTTAGTCTTCAGTTATTAACAGTCCTTAGCACCTTCAGTCCTTCCTCTAACCCTTTGGGACTAAAGCACCAACCAAAGAATATATATACATGGAATGGGTCCATGGCTCCAGCTACATATGTAGCAGAGGATTGCCTTATCTGGCATCAATGGGAGGGGAGGCTCCTGGCCCTGTGGAGGTTTGATGCCCCAGTGTAGGGGGATGTTAGAGTGAAGTGGGAGTGGGTGGGTGGGCAGAGGTGCCTCTTAGAGGCGGGGGGGGGGAATGGCATGGGAGGTTTGTGGAGGGGAGACTGGGAAAGGAAGGGGGACGTTTGAAATGTAAATAAATAAAATAACCAATAAAAATAAATTCTAAAAATAAATAAATAAATAAATAAACAGTCCTTAGCAATTTACTGCCTTGTAAAACTCAACTTTCCAAATTATTCAGTGACATGAAGAATAACTTCTGCTTCCCCACTGCAGAAGCATGTTGTGAAGAAAATATACAAAAGACACTGGAGATAACTCAGAAGACTCACTAAGATAAAGCATCTGTTAAAATTACCAACGGTTTGGCATTTGCTTAATCAAGGCCATCCACTGTTTTCTCTAGTTTCTGCCTAATGACCAAAATAGCAGCTTCATCAGGCATCTACCTGCAGCACTACGCCCAAGAAAAAGGTTACACTTGAGAGCATGGTGACAACACTATAGAAATTTATATAATAAACAGAGAATGTGGCTATTAACACCCAGGGATCATCTAATTACCAGTGAAATATCCTGTCTTAGCTCTGGACACATGATGCTGAACATTAAGCTACCTCGAGCTTCCTATTTTCACCATCAGTCTTTACAATATTCCCAATTCAGCCTTCAGATATTCCCAAATCTATAATCTTATACTCCTTCCCTAGAGAATTTTTTAAGATTCATGATCCTGAATTGTGACTGCACCATCACATATAAACTTTATAAAGATCTTTATTAAGTTCCACCAAAGACCTACTTAATAAAAACCAAAACCAAAAACAAAAAAACCTTCTTAAGGTGAGACTTAAGTTTCTGCACTTAAAAAAAAAAAAAAAATCACAGATTATTCTTTTGCAAGAACTTTTACATACTGAGCCATCTTGCTACTTGCTAGCTTTGGCCCTCTAGCTCTTAAAATTACCTCACTTATTTTTAACAATTCCACGGGACAGATATCGATCTTTATTTTATGGATGGGGGATGTGGAGTCACACAGCCAGTAAGTAATAAAGTTTAGACTCTGACCCAATCTGGATCTTGAACTTGAGTTCTTTATTTTTATGATTCTTTTGAACTGGAATTACATGATCACACATGTTTGTGATCCACCTGATGTGGGTTCTGGGAATTGAACCCAGGACCTCTGCAAGAGTAGCAAGTGTTCTTAACTGCTGAGTCATCTTTCCATCCTCTCCAAATTAACATAAAATTTAGCCTTGATTTTAAAAACAGAGATCTTCTAAAGAAAAAAAAAATAACATAATACCCACATCAAAATCATGTGGCCAAGGGGCACTGCACACACACACACACAAAACCATACATGTACACACACACCTGTACATGCAAATGCACACACCTGTGCAAGGCATGCAAACACAGGCATCCACATACATACATACATACATACATACACAAACACACCATACACATACACATACATACACAAACACACACATGCAACACACTCTTAAAAATGTTTTAAATAAAACCTTGTTAAAAATCATGGTCAATTAGTGGTGATAATGGCTATTCCTGGAGCATGCTGGCTGGTGACTATGGACAGAAGAGACTGAGAGAGGGATGGCAGGAGGCCTGGGTGATCAGATCCCATTTCCGGGCGTATGGACTTGTTCTTCAACTGGTACTGCCATCTGGGAAGGTTGTGAACCTTTAGGGAATGGAGCCTTGCTGGAGGAAGCTGGTCCTTGGTGGCAGACTGTAGCTGCAATATGACTTGCTGGCTTCCTGCTCCTGCCATGACTGAATTATAAGTCAAACCCTTACGCATTTACTTCTTGTCAGGCATTTGTCACAACAATGAGAAAAGTAGCTAATACAGTCACTTAGAATAATTCATTAAGTTATACATAAAAGAGTGAAAATAGTTGTATTTTTTCTTTGTGTACATTTTAGTTCAATAAAGCTGAAAATATATATAACTGTATGGAAATGCCATAATGAAAATCACTACTGAATATAATTAGCATATGCCAATAAAATATTCTAAAAATACAAAGAAAAACTGTCCTCTAGTTTCTCCCGCAACTCCAAAAGTGTTGACACAGGAAGTTTAAATCTTTATAGCCTTCCATGAAGTTTGGAAATTTCATCCTTCATTAAGGTAGATTTGGATAACTAATTTAGTCTCTTGTTCCACTTTCCAGAGAAGCCCAGCCAAGGAATTATCCATTAGTAGGGGTTCAAAGTGTTGTAGTTGCACAGTCACACGTTTACAGTCAACTCTTAGGATAAAGTCCCTCTCAAATATCATCTGCTCTTCAAGAAAACAGATGGCATAAATTCTGCACACTGAATCTCTGGTTTCATGATGCAAAACTTAGCATAGAGTTAAAAAACACTGGTAGATTTGAACTCCTGACTGAGGTTAGAATAATCCTGGGAACATTTCAAAAGTACAAATTCTTGGGTTTCACTCAGATTGGAATCACTCAGATTCCAATTTAGCTTTATTTGGGTAAGTACTGTTATTAAATTATTTTAAAAGGTTGCTAGGCTATTCTAATGTGGATCTTACTGAGCTAAATAATTCTAATTTCATGAATAGACTTTGTATTTAAAATGATTACAAATCCTGTTTTCTCAAATATGCCACTCAAGAAACTGTAAAAAGAAAACAAAATTACTTCTCAGAATTATTTTTCTGGACTAAAATAGCTGAGCTACTCCACCTTACAACTTATACTGAAATGAATTCAAATATTTGCAACAGTAGAAGCAGTTTCCTATCATTATAGTCATTTGGGTAATAACCCATCTAAAGGAGAAAGTAGGAATATAGTTCATGAATAAACTCTTTTAGCTGCAACTTTTTTTGTTTTTTTTTTTTTGTTTGTTTGTTTGTTTTTTTGGAGACAGGGTTTCTCTATGTAGCCCTGGCTGTCCTGGAACTCACTCTGTTGACCAGGCTGGCCTCAAACTCAGAAATCCACATGTGTCTGCCTCACAAGTGCTGGGATTTTACCCCTAGTCTGATTATATGTCCAAATGAGTGATAGCCTGTGCACTGGAAGTGAAGCAGAAACCGTCCAGATAACCCTGAATGCTGATAGGACAGCTCTTCCATTTGAAACTCATAGTAAAAATATCCTTATGAATTAATTTTTATTTTCCCCCTTTCCATATTTATGTGTGTTGGCTAGTAAAATTGTTTCTACAAAAAAGTCTAAAACAGAAATAAAAGTACACACATGCCTTAGTCAGTGTCCTATTGCTTTGAAGACATGCTTAGTACCAGGGACTGGGGTACTGCTTTGATAGGACTGACTGTGATTTTATTTGAAGGAATGTGGACTTCGGAACTCTGGATTAGGAAAGGAGTTGAATGCTTCATACATGCCAATCATATTCTGTACCACCACAGCCTTTTTTACATTTAGACTGTAGTTTTACATTCTCTTCTAGGGCAAGACAGAGTCTTAGGGTCCCAGACTGGAGGTAGTGATGACATGTAGGCCTATACCAAGCAATAGACTTTTAGATGCCACCTTCTATGGGAGTTTTTGCGTGGAGTCACTTTGTGGGGTAAAGGAATATATTTGGGAAGAAAGAACATTTAAACTAACATTAAGTTCAAGATGGAAAATTAAACTATTAGTATTAAAGTAAGCCCTGGAGTTCATTTTCTCTCTCTCTCTCCTCTCTCCTCTCTCTCTCTCTCTCTCTCTCTCTCTCTCTCTCTCTCTCTCTCTCTCCCACTCCCCTGTCTCTGCCCCATTGGTAAGGATCAAGCCTAGAAGGTGTGTTAGGCAAGAACTCTTCCACTGAGCTAAAGCCCAAGTGTAAGATGGAAGGGGCTTTAATCTTCAGAGTTCTCTGATGCACCGTGTTCTTGTATGTTTCAAGGAACCATATATGGGATTATCAAACCCAAGGATATTCAACCTATAGAGGTTCAATGGTTACTGCATTTCCAGTTATTAGTTTGTAAAAGTTGTAAGCTTATACACTTTTGATGTTCCTTTTTGTTGTTTTGGTTTTTTCTTTAGTAATACAAAAAGCCAACATCTCTTCCTTTCACTGAGCTATACAAATAGAGTTCTTTTTTATTTCATAAAGGTAAAATGC
The DNA here is from genome assembly GCA_019843965.1 of Rhynchomys soricoides. Taxonomy (NCBI): domain Eukaryota; kingdom Metazoa; phylum Chordata; class Mammalia; order Rodentia; family Muridae; genus Rhynchomys; species Rhynchomys soricoides. The sequence continues at coordinate 5,553,689 of JADRCH010000059.1, forward strand.
ATTCTCTATAAGAATATAACAAATCAAACAAAAGAATAAAGCAGACAATAAATACCAGTAATTTACTGTGTCTCCTTTCCTGTGTAACTGTATGGATAGGGTCAGAAGAGCAAGGAAGTGAAAGAGATGAAGAGATCTTTTCTTGGGAAATTAACCAACCGAGTAAGTATTTTCCTGGCCTCCTGCCTGAAGAAGAAACAGTCATACAATGATTACATGCAATGCCACCTGTTGTTCACAGCTGAGCCCCTCTAGAACCTTTTCTCCTTTTAGACTTGATGGCAGCATGTAAGGTGGTAAGAATAAAAAGAATCCTCAGGACCCTCAGTGTTCTCAGTGGCGCCTCAGCCACAGAGGTACTCCAGCCAGCCAGTCACTATGGATATGGCATTCTTACCCCAGTCCTCATCCCCAACACTGGGGATTGAACAGGCCCTGAGCATGCTAGTCAAGTCCCCCTGACTTTCTTATCTAGAGCCAAAGCAAAACCCCTGCGGTTAGACCTAGCATTTCCCTGTGATCTCCTCTACACATTCACCTGCTCTAGGATTCAGCCTCTCCAACAACAGCAGAGAGAGCAAGTAGCTGCTTCTAACCATTATCTGAATGGAACCGAAAAAGGGCAGGGCCCCCGTTTTCTTTTAGGAAGGCCCCATAAGATCTAAGGCAGCCTGTCCTCTAGCAAATCTAGGGAAAAAAATTCACGTATCTAACTTTCTTTTCTTCCTATACATAACATTTAATTTTTTCTTTTTTCCTCTTCTTTTCATATCCATCCATAAAGTTAGCTTGTTGATTATACATTCTCCAAGCACAGATTCTGTATTTTATGTCCAGTCCACATAGCTCTTTACCCAGTACTCTTACACATAAGAGTCAATTAATGATTGCTAAATGAATGAGTACATCTAACCAAAGTTCACACTATTATTACTCCAAGATTACAGACAGGTTTTTAGTGATTGGCTTTATCATCTATTCTTCCTCTTTACCTGAGTATTTCCACTTCAAATACTTATCACGATCCCATATCACTTCCTTTGAAGGAAGTTAAATAATGGGGATTTCAATGTTTGCTCTACAAATAACACCACCCCCGTGCTAAATCTTCAGATTACTGTTACTCTGTATGCTTCAATGTGCAGTGCTTGGAAGCGAACCAGAACTCTGTGCATACTAGATAAGCATCCTGCCACTGAGCTAAATCCCCAGTCCAAGCCTGTAAGTTAGAAAGGACCTCTCCAAATTCCCTTTGATATTGGAGTAGTAATAAAGGCAGAAAGAGGTAGAGGGTTGAAAACACTCTTTGAGTGAGCAAAGCGGACCTAATACCTTTAAACAAAGATAAAGAAGCATGACCTCAGCTAGTCCATGGGTGGGGCTGTGACTTAGTGGTACATTGCTTGCCTAGCATACACAAAGCCCTAGATTTGATCTCCATCAGTGCACAAAGCAAGTATGGTGGTGCATGCTTGTGGTCTGAACACCCTGGAGATAAAGGCAAAAGGATCCAAAATTCAAAATCATCATTGGCTACACAGTGAGTCTGAGGTCAGCTTTGGATACATTAGACCTTGCCTCAAAAATCAAGGGAAAAAAACAAAACAATAACAAAAATTTTTCAGTCAACTTGCCCTTTGTGTGTGTGTGTGTGTGTGTGCGCGTGCGTGCACCAGCCTGTGTATGGACTTCAGAGGATGACTTGAGGAATTGGTTCTCTCTTTTCAGTATGGAACATGAGGATCAAACTCAGGTCATCAGGCCTACAGGGTAAGGCTGAAACCTGACATTTCAAATGAATAAAAATTATGGCTATAAAACGACTGTCAGTATTTCTAGGACTAGGGAAGTGAAAGCAGGAAGATTACAAACTTGAGGCTAGCTTAGGCTACATGGCAAGTTCTAGAACAATCTGAGTGAGCTAGAGAGATACTACTGGGGGGGGGGGTACAAGCAGAAGGACAGAAAGGAAAAGAAATCCAGAGTTTCCTGTGAATAAAAATACCTAAATGATTGTTTGCAAGGATGAAAAACTACTAAAGTCACCCTTTTCCAACATGCTTAAATAGTTTTGTATAGAATCCCATATACTAATCTCTTTGAGAGAAGTCAGCCCAAACAATAAGGCAGTATAAGTCCAGAGGATGTCATCACACACTGAACAAAATCTCGTAGGATACTATATAGGAGACTGGTACATAATCTATCAATGACTCTGCTCTCTGGTAATGAGCTCACTGATAGCTGTCAGCTGAAATGTGATGTCAGTGCTGTCCCTGCTTATCACAAAACACTGAACAATCTTATAACCTTTCCACACTCAGTCTGTCATCTGCAAAATGTTGGTGATAAAAGAGTGTTTGTGTAGATTCATCAGTTAATGTCTGTAAGCATTGGGGAAATGAGTACCACTCCAACTATTTATGAGTCACGATAACTGAATCTGTGAAAATTCCAGACTCTTCATCAAGATGGAATGAAGTCCAACCAGGTGAGGCAATACAATTAGGTCTAAAACTGTACCATGGAGAAAAAGGGTAAGGAGGCTGAAATGTATACCTCAGAAGCAGACAGACATGTTTCCATGAGTGCTATGACCACAATAAGCATCTGAGACATGTAGAAGTCAGCTATGTGGCCTAATTTTAGCCACAGATATGTGTTAGAAGAAACAAAATTTAATGAAAGGGAGGGATTATCAGTTAAAATCAAAGAATGCTGTAATTTAGCATGTTATACTAACTATAATTTTTTGACATTTATTAAGTAGGACTCATTAAGCAGAACCTAGACACAGAACAAATCTCTCACTGGGAAAAATGTTTCTAAGCTTCAATTTAATATCAAGTTATTTTGGGTCCCCCATAAATGGTAGTTGGAGCTGGTTAGAGAGGAGCAGCCCAGTCTCCTATAAATGTGACAATCACAAAATACACCTATATAAAATCTTTTCTCCCAGAGCCATTCCAAATCTACACAAGCTTCAAGACAAAGACAAGCATAACTAAAAGCATTAAGACTTAAGAGAGTCGAGGAAAAGTATCTTTGATTACAGGAGAAACAGAGAGCAGAGACTGAAGATTTTTCTTTTTAAGACAGATAAATGGACAGTTCATTCATCTTCCCTCTTGTATTCAATTCCTTCCTTTCAAGATAATTCCAGAACCCATTCAAGGTATAATAATATGTATGAGTATACGTAAGTGCTATCGGGAAAGAGAAACAACTGACCATTATAACTACATGCAAGAGGGACTACCTGGAGAGATGGCTACAAAGGAGCTCTGGGTTCAGTTCCCAGCACTCACATGGCAGCTCATAACAGTCTGTAACACTAGTTCTAGGGATCTGACACCCTCTTCTGACCTTTGCGGGTACCACGAATGCCCACAGTGCTAATACATACATTTTTTGGTTTATTTTTGTTTTTTTGTTTTTTTTCAAGACAAAGTTTCTTAGTGTGGCCCTGGCTGTCCTGGAACTCTCTCTGTAGACCAGGCTGTCCTCGAACTCAGAGCTCTGCCTTGCCTCTGCTTCCTGAATGCTGGGATTAAAGGTGTGTGCAACCACAGCGTTGCTAAAAAACATGTTGTTGTTTTTTTTAAATAGAAAAATATATGAATGAACACAGTATCAAACTTCTCTCTACATTCATCTTTCTACTGGTAGATTAATACAGCTCTCAGGCCTCATCAGAGAAGTTTCTTTGTGCAACCGATGGTGGTTAGCATAGAAACTCACAACTGGTCAAAGTTCAGAGAATTAGTAACTATGGAGTGGTTAGCCACAAATGATATCTGTACCACAACCCCTCTCCAAGGCTAGGGACATTTTGGGAGGGGGGTGATGTAAGAGCCAGAGGTAGGGGAGAACCAGAGCAAAACTGTCTTCTAGACATTGCAGGACCACTGCACTCATGAACTCACAGCAGCTGTAGTTGCCTACTCAAGACCCACACAAGTTCAAGCCAGTCAACACTCCAGCGTGAGGTGGGAAGGGTTCCTAAGCCCCTATCCAGAACAGCTGATAACCTATGGGGAGGGAGAGTTTTTCTGGTAGCTTCAGTGGCTGGCCCCACATCCAGAAGTAGATGGGCAGCACAAATTGGAGCTCATGTGTTATTAAATTAAAAGAACAACTTACGGGACCTATTGTTCCTGCCAACAGTGTAATAAAGCTCCCTAGAAACAACACCGAACTATCCATGAGGGGAGAAGTTTATAGACAGTTATAGAAGGAGATCCATTCAGAGTTCCAGGATGTAACGTTTTCCTATTTTGATAGATAATGCTTTCAGTAAAGAAATAATGGGCACTGCATTGGTTGCATCAGGAGCCAATTTCACCACTTTCCAAAAGACTTTAATTACCAAAGGCTGTATGTTATTTGTGTGTATATAAAAACATATACCTACGTACATTGAAATCACTAAAGATTTCTGATTCTCCACATTCACAGCAAAGTAGTGCTGCTGATTCACTGTCTTCCAAATAAGAGCTCTGTAATACAAACACGATCATCATTACAGAGAACCAGAAAAATGAGCCCATACGCATGAGAAAATATGCCAACCAAAATCAGTGAATGATGTTAGCTCAGGTGAGAAAGCGAAATTCTGATTAGTGATAGCTGTTTTAAATACAACATAGCTAGTGACTAGTTGCGTGAATAGACCAATTAAGTGACTAGAAAATTGACTAAGGAATGTTTGGTTAGCTCAAGCATTCTCTGTGACTTCCCAATTTGGGTAATGGATGATTTTTTTTTTTTTCTGTAAGAATATTGCTATTAACCTTTCATATTCAGAACTCTTCCCAAACTCAGACCTCTAATTCAGTTATCCTCCCATCCAAAGATAAGACACTTGGTGCTGTTGTTTAGAGAAAGGATTTAGAAAATAAGACAGAGTAAGATAGAGCCTGATTAGAGGATAAAAGCACTAGCCTAGCCTCATTAGATGTCTGCTTACAAGTGTTTATCAGAGCCAAAGGCATGCTCTACTCAAGTCCTTTGCCAGATGCCAGAAAACAATTTAAAACCTTTTCTTCCATTCTCTGGTCTCTTTTTCAGAATCTGTCCAGAAGATAAGTACAAGGAGACAAAGGAGAGAAACAACCAGCTGGTAACATAGGAAGGTTTTCCCTGTGACTAATGACACAAAACGAGGACAGAAAAGCTCTAATTCTGACCCATTAGATGCCACTGAGATGTCTACTTTTAGGGTAACCAGGATGGAAACCGAGTTACCCTCACATTGAGCACTGATACATATTTACCCTTATGTCATCGAGACTTCTTATGAGCAGTGGTTGGAACCCAGTCATATGTGGTATCTGTCTTAGCTGACATTGGTTTTTGTTCTTTTTCCAAGCAAGGATGTGTTTTGACCTGCAGAACACCTGAGAGATCGCCAGCTTTAAAACACAAAACACTTGCATGAGAGAATGTAAAGCCAGGAGATACTATTTCTATTAACTACTTTGTTCCTGGTTTCCTTTTTCACTTTTTTCCTCCCTTGATATTTTGTCTACATTTGGTTTTATGATCAAGTCTTATCAGCCATTATCTCCTTTGCTTCTTTTAGAAAATAATCAGAAATAATTAAATGTTAAAAATTTGTATCTGACAACTAGAGTCTCTTTATTTCTTCCTTTTGTAGGGAGAAAAGTAATACTTGTTCTTTTGGCTTCTTTCTTTTTTATATCAATGTACAAAATACTCAAAAACGTCTAGGAATTCTACTGCAAAAGCTAAAGACTTACTAAAATGATTAAAGGAAGCAATAAGGTGGAGATTGGACCTGCTTCCAGTTCTTCCAAACTCTCATGCTGCAACAAATCTGAGTAACACTAAGCATACCAAAAATGGCCTGTCAATGGCCTGTCACTGCTGTGAACTGAAGAGCGAAACATATAAATCAATTAATCGAATCATACTCACTAAGACCCTTCAGTTTTCATCTTGCACTTTTTGAATAGTTAAACAAACACTCCCAAATGATCCTGTAACCACATCTGCATTGCTAAGTTATTTCAGGACTTAACTATATCCTTATAATTAAAACAATTCATTAAGATACCTATCCATTTAGATGTGCTGATAGAATTACAACATAATTGGTTCCGGGAACATGTATTTACTTGTGACCAACATATTTAGCTCTAAATTATAGTCTAAGAACCCTAAGGGAAACAAAAGACATTTTAAGTTTTTTCCTCTGCCTTCTGAGGTAACTTGACAATTCTGATTGTTGAGCTGTTCCTGGATACTACGCAACTTATTTCCAAGAATTCAAGAATAAATGAATGAATTTTAAAAAGACTTTAAAAGTATTTACTTCTAATTTCAAATATTTTCGGCAAATTGGGAAGAAAACATGCTTCATTAATTTTCTTCCTTCATGGGGTTTTATATATAATACTAACTCAAGATGGCAGGCTCTTATCTCAACTGATCTTACCTAAGATTGATATTACAGAATCTCTCCTGTTTGCTGGCCATTCCCTTCCACATACTCTGCCACTGAGCCTCACGTCCAGTCCCCAAATGCCCGTTTTACCACCAAGAAGTAAATCTCTCTTTCCTTTTTCCTTCTCTCCCCCTTTCCTTCCTCCTCTCCTATTCTTCCCCTTTGCTTCCCTTCTCTTTCCCCTCCCTTCCTTTGTGGAATCGGGAAGGACTACTTCTTCCTTCTCTTCTTCAATAGAAATTGAGGATAATAAGAAATATATCCCTTGCTATTGGTGAGTCTCTTATTCTATCCCTTATCCCTGTTGTAGGTCGTATGGCTTAAGAAGCAGAAACATTTGACTATTTCATTTCTTTTCTCTCTCCATCCATCTTTCTTTCCTTCTTCCTTTTTTTCTGGTTGTTGTTCTAAATGAACATATTGCTGCTGTACTCAAAGGAAACTAAGATTTGTATTTGTTTGTGTTTTTAGAGACAAGGTCTTGGCATGGAGCTCTGTAAAACAGGCTAGCCTTGAACTTGAATTTTTCTGCTTCTGCCTCCCAAGTGCTGGGATTATAAGTATGTGCCACCATACTTAAGTGAAAACTAGGATTATATATATATATATATATATATATATATATATATATATATAATTAAATGTAATATATTATGTATATAATATATTATTATGTATATAATATATAACACATATATATAGTGTCTGTGATGGTAATTCTTGTCAACTTGACTACATCTGGAATTTACTAAAACCCCAAAATAGAGCGCACACCTGTGAGTTATTTCTGCTTAATTTGAAGTGGGAAAATCTACTTCTGGTCCAGATCTTTGGGGTTGGTTAATCCTTTACCCCAGATGTTAAGCAGATCTAATAGGCTTCCAGCAGAAACCTGTATAAGGACATGGAAGAAGGAAGCTTTTGCTCTTTGCCTGCTTGCTCTCACCTTGCTCCAAGTCCATTCCTTCACTGGCATTAGAGACTGTTTCTTTGGGATTCCAGATATGCTGAAGACTAATTGAGACATCCAGCCTTGTGGACTGAACAACTACTGGATTCTTAGACCTTCCATTCACAGGCAGCCATTGTTGGATTAGCTGAACTACAGCCTACAAATATAATAATCCCATATATTAAAATATGCATATTGATATATATTCATTAATTCTATAAGTTCTGTTACTCTAAAGAACCCTGACTAATACACTATCAGCTGTCAAACAATAAAATGTATCTTTATCTAGGACTAAGATCTTTTAATCATTAGATGCCAAGACATATCCATACACAGGCACAACTGGATTGACAAAGTAATTTTATAGTCTGAGGATAATACAATTGAGAAAACTATCTCTGATGTATCTATCCACAAGTCATAAATTTAAAAACAATTACATCAGTATGTAATGCAAGCACTGGCAAACAAAATTTAGAACGAGTTTTTAAATCTTCCTTCCATTCTTACCCTCTCACCTGCCAGCCCTCTATAATCCCATTCCCAGAAGCAATTACCGTGCCAGTTTCTCAGCTACTGCCCCAGGGATGGTGTGCACATAAACAAGCTTTATGGGTTTAGATGTCCTTTCTCTGAAGACACAGATGAAAGCAATTTCACCTATTTATCTTTATTTCGATATTTAGAATATCTCTCTTGATCCTTCCCACACAGCCAGATCCTGCACTTCTTTCTCCAGAGTCTATCTAGCCAGGCAAACATGGATGGAACTAGAGAAGTTTATTGAGTGACTAATGTCTCATGTTCTCTTTCATCTGAGGTTCCTAGTTCCAAATCTTCAGATATAAGTATATGACCTGGAGTAACTTCAGAAACTAGGAAACTAAAAGGGGCCATTATATAGGGGTGATGGTGGGGAAGCAACAGAGAGAGGAATAGCATGATACAAGTGATCTGAGAGGAAAATAGGAAAATGGGTTGGGGGGCTTTAATTATGAAGGGGGAGGGAGGCAAATACACAAGAAAGAAGATAAAATGACTAAGGGTATCTGGAAATCCATAAAGAAACATACTATTAGCTACTTAAAAAAACCTCGAATACATGTGAGTATATAAATATATAGACATATATAGTTTAAATGAAAGTTTCACATCTGGGCTAACAAGGCTCCCCCCAGAGCTATAAACTATATAACAAACCCCAATACCAGGCACGAGAAGCCCTCTTTTGAGTTGTTGGTCAGGGTCAGCCAAACAGGCTGTTGCTATTGCCCTTAGTTGCCTTCCAGAGGTGGAAGACACCATATATTTCAGACACAAGGCCAAGAGGACTTGATATGATCTGAAGGCCTCCTCCCTGAAGAAGCCATGTAAGCTCCCAAAGGAAGGAAGAACCAATAGCCCTACCCAGCTATGACACCTCTGAAACACAACAACAACCAGCACGGCATGACAACCCTAAGGGTGCAATAGTGGTATATATACTGCGGCAGTAACCAACAACTCTCTAATTTGAGGCCTCTTGAGCTTTGGTGGACTTAAGACCAACTCAACAAAAGGGAAATGATGTCTAGTATTGGAAATTTAGCTAACTACCCAGGGCTAGTGAAGTCATGGATCTTAGAGGGAAACCTATAGCCACTACTTTACTAAACAAGCATAATCCCTATCATTCTAAGTATTTATCCTTACATTTACAGAAATGTAGTCTTTACCCCTTATCAAGGAAACTTCTCTTTGCAAACGGAGACCATTACAGAAAACCACAACCAATCAAAATGCAGTTGTGGAGCCCAGACCCAGCTGATACATCTACAAAACAACTCCTGTACTTAAGGCTCAGGGATCACACTGCAAAATAGGGGACAGAAGGATTTTAAGAGCCAGAGAACAGGGAGTTTGCTCTGAGAGAGTGTCTCCTAGAAATGTCAGAAGTTACACTTAAGAAGTTTCACCAACATGGCTACCTAAATAAACATGACCTGAACAAAGATGATACCAATAGATATGTTAATATGTAAAAGGGAATGCTCAGGATGCTTAATCCTAGATAAAGCACTAAAGATAACTACAGAATATTCAGAGTGGGAGAAACAGTCTTCCCTAGGGAAGATCATACCAATTGACTATCCAGTATCTGTCTGAAAACATACAGACAAGTAAGTAACATTGACTGAGAAGACTGGTTTCTTTTTAAATATATATTTAAGGATATTCAAATATATATTCATATGTGTATAATAGCAATTAAGAAGAGAGGCAATGAATTTGATAGAGATCAAGGAGGGGGTATATGGGAAGGTTTGGAGGGAGAAAAGGGAAGGGGGAAAGATATAATCTCAAAAATATTATTTATTTATGGAATGCTGAGGATTCAGTTTAGAGTGTTGGCCATGTCAGAAAAGCACCTTACTACTGAGTGATCCCCCAGATCTCTGTTTATTTTTTTAAAGTTATGAGACAGGATCTCATTATGTTACTCAGGATAACCTTGAATTCAGTCTATAGCCCAAGTGCACTTTGAACCTGTCAACCCTCTGTCTCATCCTCCAAAGGACCTGTGATTATATATGTGTATAACACCAGGTCAAGTTTCAAAAACATTTTATTAAATTGTTAAAATAATTTAACATTAAATTTACTATTTCAAATATGTTTAGTGCAATTTGCATGTGAATGCCTGCATGCACATGTGTATGTGTGAGTGGGTGTGTGTGTAATCAGATGCCAGTGTGCATGGGTAGGCCAAAGAGTAACCACAGGTATCATCAGGAACACTGTCCACCTCCTTTGAGATACAATCTCTCATTAGCCTGGAACTCATCAATTAAACTAGACTCGATGGCTGATGAGCCCTAGGGATTCTCTTGTCTCCATCTTCCCAGGACTAGGATTACAAGTGTGTACTACTCAATCTGGTATCTCCACATGGGTTCTAGGAATTAAGTTCAAATCCCCACATAATGGACCATGCCTCCCCACCACGCCCCTGGCCATGTTACAGTTCAGTAGATTCACATTGTTGGGTGACCAATCTCAACAGTTTTTTTATTTTACAAAATTGAAACTATATATATATCATAAATAAATTTCTTTCTTTCCTGAGCCTGGCAACTATCATTCACTTTTGTTTCAATGAATTTGACTACTCCAGATACTTTATGTAAGTAATAGTTATACCTGGTGGCTCAAGGCTATAACCCCAGCTACTGGGAAGGCTAAGACAAAAAGATTCCAAGCTCAAGGCCTGGCTGGGCTTAGAAAATAGAGAATAAGCTCAAAGAAAACTCAGTCAACTTTAGTGAGACCATGACTCAAAATTAAAAGTTCTTTAAAAGGAAAAAGGATTCAATCTAGAAGGAGAAGAAAAGGAGGAATAAGAAGAATAAGAGAAGCTCTTTGGGACATAAACAGACAGTGAAAAGACCATGTGAAGACAAAAGACATACATCTACAAGCCAAAAAGATACCTCAGAAGAAATCAACTCTGCCAACACTTACACCTAACAGCAGCCAGCACCCCTCCAGAAGAGTAAATACATTTCTGTCGTTTCTTGGTATGGAAGCCTCAAAAATTATTACAGAGAGGAACTGTTCTCATGTCCTTTTCTAGGGCCCAATAAGAAGCTACTCAAATTCTTCAGACTTACCAGAACTGGGCTATCATCCATATTACATTAGTTTGAGTCAAAGACAGGATCTTTATATGTAGTCCAAATTAGGCTGTAATTTGCTATGGTTTCACATTCAATTCACAGTCTTCCTGCCTCAGCCTGCAAAGTCCTTAGATTTATACAAATGTACACCATACTTGTGTTCTCTTCTACTTTTAACAATCCTTGTGTTATTCTCTTCTACTTTTAACAATCCTTGTGATTGATTATATTGCTTTCCACTCTAATAATCTAGGATAATCTCCCTATTTTAAAACTACATTATTAATACCCTTTATTCAAGCTGCAAAGCTAATCCCTCCTTTACTGTATAATATGACGCACTCTCAGACTCCTGGGGGATAAGGATGAAGTTCTCTTTGGAAAGCTATTACTCTACCCACCACAGTAATCCTTTCTGAAGGTTTTACTAGGGGAGAACTAATACAATATACTAATGCAACAGGAAGTACAAACACATGCATACAGTAAGAAACACTGTACCTTTGCATAGCTAGAGATCTAGCTTAAATGTTCAGTAGGAGCAGAGGAAAGTTTGAAGTTACCTTCTGTAGAGAGATGATGTTTACCTTATGATTCATGGAAAATATTTAAAGGCATCTTTATGACTAATATCGCAAATCTTCAAGATAATTATTTGATATCAAGGATACAGCCTTATGGCTATTGAAGGATAATAATAATCAGACTAAGCAAACATGAAACAATAGAGAGTTTAAGGGTGGATTGGGTAGTTATTTTTTATATCTATAGTTTCTTGCAAATATATCTAACTCTTATCTTACTCTACTGTAATTATTTCTATCGATTCTCTTTCTACTTCTAGATTGTTAGCTTCTCATATTCTGTCTCTGGGGCTGGAACAAAACAGGCATTCAGTAAATGTTCAACGAGTAAGCAGTTTAGCATGTTAGTCATTACAATTTTTCTTATTATCTAAAAACCTTAATTGAAGATGAGGCAAAATCCTGAATATAGGTATGGATAAGAGACTGACAGTCTCCACTAAATATATGCCTTTTATCTTTCCATTAAAAGAGCAAACTATATGAAATGCTGCTTCTGTGGGCTTCAAGTCAGTATGGAAGTGTGAAGCCTAAGGAGCACCTTCATTTCTCAGAGCTGCTTAGCAAATTGGCTTGCCAGTGGGGAAAGCAGTCAAAGTGCTTATGCCAAAAGACTCTAATTCTGGCCTGCACTTTGTCCATTTCATTTGTGAAGACATTGATATCCTCTGCTCTACACATAATACAGATCTACACATGGTGACTTTGTTGCTGCACCTTTCAAAAGGAACACATCTTTCAATCTAAAGTTTACTAGTCCTTCAAAGCACCACCTAATGTCCCACAATCTCAGGACACTTCAAGGATCTCCCCTCTAAGTCTTCACTGTTAAGACAGTTTGACAAAATATGACTTGTGGGCCAAACATGGCCTGGTTTTATACAATCAGCAATCTAAGAAGGGTTTTCACACAATTAAAGGGTTATTTTTCTTTTTTAAAGAATACAAGAGAGAGAATCACTAACTGTTCCCCTTAGAAAAATATTGCTCATAGATCTCGAGCACGTAATTCAGCCCAATAATAAATTATCTTTATGTTCACTAATTTATTCCTATCCTACCCTTCTCTATGGCAGATCCTCTCCTTTACCTCAAAGGCATCTCTCCACTACCAGCTAACAACTCAGGCTGATAATGTTAGATACCTTTTTCCCTGGTTCCCAACATAAGTCAGTCACATACCAGTGGAGGCCCAAGGGCAAGTAAGTCTCTCATGTTCTCACCGTGACATAAGAGACTTCAGAAAAGAAAATGGCCTTTCCATGCATCTGAATAGATGCTTTCAAATGCAGTGATGTCAACATCTGTGTGACATCCATTCTGTGATCTCAAAAAATGGTAGAGCAGAGAAAGGGAAAGAACCCAGAACCTTGAAAATGCCATTAGCCACTATACCAGTGATTCTCGACCTGTGGGTCTCAACCCCTTTCAGGGTTGAAAGAACCTCTCACAGGGGTTGCCTAATACCATCGAAAACAGACATTTATACTACAATTCATGAGAGTACCAAAATTACAGTTATGAAGTAGCAATGGAAGTAATTTAATGGTGGGGGTCATCATAAGAAACTGCCTATATTAAAGGGTTATAACATTAAGAAAGTTGAGAAGCACTACACTACACCAAAACCCTGCCTCTGAGATACTTATAACCTACTTTTAAAAGGGTATTCTGGTACTTTCAATTAAAGGAATCTTTTTTTAAAACAAGATCTTTAAAAAAATTTATTTTATGTATGTGAGTATACTGCCGCTCTTCAGACACACTGGAATGTGCATCAGATCTCATTACAGATGGCTGTGAGTCACCATATGGTTGCTGGGAATTGAACTCAGGACCTCTGGAAGAGCAGTCAGAGCTCTTAACCTCTGAGCCATCTCTCCAGCCCCAATTAAAGGAATTTTAACTACCTAACCAGACTCTGTGAACTTCAAGAACAGAGCCCATATCTTATATGACTGATTTCTATAGTATGAACATTAATGACTATTGGAATTCAATTATTTTACTAATAATAACTCTGGACAATTTATTTCTTTTAGAGTCTGAAAGATTTCTTAGTGAAGAGAAACAGTATGGAGATCAACTTGTAGGAAAACAACTTTGTCAGGGACTGGAAAAATGGTTCAGAGCACTGACTGTTCTTCCAGAGTGCCCTGGTTCAGTTATCAGCACCCACATGGCAGCTCACAATTGTCTGTAATTACAATTCCTGATGCCCACTTTTGTTTCCGAGGGCACCAGACATACATGTGTTGCACAGACATACACACAGGCAAAACACCATACACAATAAATAATAAAATAACAGAACGTTTTTTAAAAAAATTAAGTAGCTTAATTATTAGCTGGGTGTGGGAGTAAAGGTCCATAATCCCAGCTCTCAGAAAGCTGGGGTAAGGAGATTAGAAGTTCAAGAATATATGAGACCTGCCTCAAAGATAAAATAACCTCATCAGACAGATACCAGATCAAACCATTTCTCATTCAATATCTCATTTAATATTCTAAATTTTACACTCCAAATTCATTAAGTGTCAGAAATGAGAGTTTTACTGTTTTTTTATTTTTTAAAAAAAACAGGGATTTAGTTTCATTTTGGGGAGATACATCGTTCATACTCTTTCTCTTTTAAATCTTTTATTGCAATTAACATTGATAAGATTTAGATGTGGATTGGTAGATGGCTCAGCTGGTATAGGTCCTTGCTGTGCAAGCTTGGAAACCTGTGCTCAATCTCTGGGAGGACTGGACAAAAGGAAGATATTCTTTCTCTCTCTCTCTCTTTCTCTCTCTCTCTCTCTCTCTCACACACACACACACACACACACACACACACACACACACACACGGTTTATAATTAACATGTCAGTGTTCTACATTTCATTCTCTGAATGTTCACTGTAGTAGTATCTCACCCATATTACTGTGGTAACTCATCACACTATCATGGGGATTTTTTTTAAAGTCCATTCAATTCTGGCAAATTTCTGTTGTTTTCCCTTTGCGTTTTCCAATACAGCCACCTGACCTGAAAGAGGTGGCTATCAGAGAGAGAGGAAGGCCACCCTCAGTTTCGTTCTCAAACTCCCACCGGTGGCAGAAACCACAGCAGTATTTAAGAGTTTGTCAGAAAGGCAGAAAATCTATCTATAAGGCCTAGAAGAATGTTTTTAACAAGCCTTTCAAGTGATTTAGACATGCACTGATGTTAGAGCCTCTGGTACAAAGTATTTGCTGCTGCAGACAGCATTTAAATTCCTGCATTAAAGCTAGGCTGGGGAACCACATCATTCTCCTGAAAACAGTTAGGCAGCACGACTCTAAATTTCAGTGGCCTTTCCAGACACTGGGGGACAAAACCTGTGCAACTTAACTGAAGTGAAAAATAAATGTCTTTTCAGTACTGAGAATGCATATTTGACTCAGATATAAAATGACTTAAAAATAATTAATTTTATAATTAAAAGACATGTAAAATATTTCCTGCAACTTAAGAATGATACCAAAACCACATTTAAATCATTGCTGCTGGGCCAAGAGATAGCCACATTGATTATTTTGTCCTCCAAGCCTGGAGGGAAGAAAAAAAAATCAGCAATTTAACCTTAGCCTGGAAACTCAGAAACCCAAAATAGAAATGCTTTACCCACTTCCATATTCAGTCTTTATAAGATAATAAAGTATTGGGATAGAAACTACTGGGGTTCAGCTTCTAGGTGGGTGATTTTCTGTGGATGTTAAAATACATGGCACTATTTATTTGAGCTCTTGAGAGCTTTTAACCCTAATTTAAGAAAGAACTATGGATGCCAAGAAGAAATCAGAATTACTCAAAAAAAAAAAAAAAATCATTCCCTGAAGGGGACAAGACACTTCGGAAGCTTTAGTTCCTATCACATATTTTACTGAACTCAAATGAAATTTGTTTTGTGTTATAGTTCAAAGTACAAAAGACAGAAACAGTTGAAGCTGAAAAAACAAAACAAAAAAGAGACCTGGAACTAAAACGTATTTGTCACAAAGTAAAAAATAGTGTTTTGGGGCTGGTGAGATGACCAGTAGGTAAAGGTGACTGCTGGTAAGCCTGACAACCTGAGTTTGATACCAGGAACTTATATGGTTGAGAGAACTGACCCTTCTCAAACTGTTCTTTAACCTCCACATGTGTGCTGTGGCATGCACTCTATAAACACACTAAATTAAAACAAAAATCAAGGGCATTGAAACTACATTTTTTAAAAAATGCCTCCATACATAAAGAATAAGAAGGTATAGAAAACAATAAATTTACAAAAGTCAAAAGTAAGGAAGCAAACAAAACTATGCTGGAAGATTTTAAGACCGTGCAGAAAAAAAAAATCAGTTAATTGGAAATAAGCAATTTGTAGTTTATACAAAGGTTATTCAGAAATGTATGTGTATCCTCACAGAAACATTCCTAAAATGTTCTTAGATTCCTAAACTTGTAATTATAGAAAAGCCATAAAAAGAAAAGGAAAATAGGGTGTCTCTGGTGGGATGTAAAGGCAGCTGTTTGTATGCACAGGTTCATAAGTTTAAGTAAAGACATTATATGAACACAGAGGGGGGATGGAGGGAGAATGGGGGAGAGGTGAGAGAGAGAGAAACAGACACACAGACAGAGACAGAGATGGAGAGACAGACAGAAGAATTTATACTTAGTGTACCATGGTAGATTCTGAAAAATAATCATTCACAAAAGCAGTAACAAATAATAAACAAATTAACAAAGATAAGGAAAAGCAAATCACTGCTAAATATTTAATCCATACTGATGAAGAAAAAATGGCAGCAACATTTTACAATTTCTAGACCTAGAATCTCAATCTACAAGTAAGAAACATCCTGGGTTGACTGCAGATGCCTTCCTTTAATCCCATTATTTGGGAGATAGAGGCAGGCCAACCTCTGAGTCTGAGTCCAGCCCAGACTACACAGCAAATTCCAACAAGAATTATATGTTGTAAACATACACAGAATATAAGGTTGTACATAGTGTCTTGTGCTAGCCAGAGCTGCATATTGAAACCCTGTGTCACTAAGTAGAAAAGTAAATAAATGAATGGGGCATGGGTTTGGATTCAATTCTTGAGTTGCTAATTATGTGGTTTACAAATGAAATTTAATCTTTGCAAAGACTGGCTTGACTCTACTTAGGTGTACCAAAGTGCTTTACTATTTTCATTTAAAAAAAAAAAAATAGGCTTCTGCTATTAAGTTAGAAGCTTGGTTCCTTCTTGTTCTTTGTGAAAATTAAAAAACAAACAAACAAAACCAAAACAAAAACCACTAGCAATTCACTTTTGTCAACTTCACGGGAACACCTGGCTAGCACAAGACACTATATACAAACTTATATTCTGTGTATGTTTACAACATATAATTCTTGTTGGGCCCCATTTATTCGGTAAATCACCTTAAATGTTTTCATTATGGTTCTAAAAACCCTGGAATTCTAATTTTTATTTCCCAACTCAGACCCGTATATGGGAGCTATTCATGGTTTTAAACACATCCACCAACTACCCCAACTTCTGTCATAAACAGACAGGAAAACATCGTATGCAGCTTGATTTGGAACCTCGACTGTAAAAGCCAATTGGGTTTTAGAGATGCTAATGCGTGTGCCCATAATCTGACCATGCTTCTATAGTGTGAAAGGCTGACGCTCTGTGATTTTTTTGGGAGAATGACATTTAGAACAGAAAAGGGGGAGCAGCTGTTTTATAGAAGCCAGGGAACTTCAGAAAGCAATAAGATACTGAGTAAGAAGAGCAAGACAAACCTCTTTGGACATCTGTCTGGGGATGTGTGCCAGGAAAGAAAGACAAGTGCAGAAAGATCAGTGTTACTGAGATAGAATCCCAAGACACTCCCAAGACAGGTTTCAGATGATTGTGAAAAGAACAGCGTTTACTCAGAACCCAGAATTAGACCTATTTCCCTGTAAGCAAAGAGCCTGATTCATTAACAAATGAGAACTGAAAAATGTTTATAGCACTAGAGGAAAAATCTGGGCTGATTAGCAAGGAAGGTTACACACACCTAAAATTAAAGACCAACGGCTGAAATGGACTTAAGTGAGTGGTGATTTTTTTTTTTTATTCATGATTTCTTTTGCTGCTTTCAGACTATGACATCTCATACTGTAGCAAAATTCTTTCTGTATTATAGTTAATTACTAGACTATGGTGAAAGAAGGAACGGAGTAAAGGAGTATAAACCACCAGTATTTTCAAAGAGACTGATTCACAGCTATCAAAATCACTTAGATGCCAGGACGTAACCCTGTGACCACATGCAGCATCAGATGCAGCACTGGGAGGAGCTCCTCCTCATGGTGAATCCAGAAAACTGTTTTAAGAGGAGAGCTCAATTACAGATTCTGCCTCGCTCTGTCACTTTCTTACACATATTTCAGGGGCTGATACCATAGCAAGGCTGCCAAGGAGGATATTCTCATGCAGACAAGAGACAGGATGACATCATAAAATTAATTTCCCACAAGAGAATTCTGAGACGGGTCTCTATCAAATATTGGTCATAGGCCTATGGGATCCTTCCTCATCCTCTAAATTGGACGAAAAACTTTTCAATTGCTTTCATCAAGCATCATAGAAAAGAATCTGGGAAAGTGAAACCTTCTATGGATGTAACATTAACAGAAGAAGGATCAGAGCTAACCACAAGTAGAGCAATGTCATGAAATAACCAAAAGGATGAGAGAATCTTTAAAAAACAATTCTAGCTGTAAGTAGCAATGCCCCATAACTAGAGATCAGAGGAGCAATAGTGCCTGCAGAGGATAAACTCTTAAAAGACCAGGCATTTCTTACCAGGAATGGCAGCACATGCTTTACTCTAAGTACTGGAGAACTGAGGCAGAAAGACCCTGTCTCAAAACCAAGGAAGGTGTAATCAGTAGGATCAAGAAGAGTTCAAGGCCAGTCATGGGCACATAGCAAGTTTGAGGACAGTGTGAGCTACATAAGACCCTGTCTCAGGAATAGAATAAAGAACTAAAAAGGAAAGATAAGATAGAGCATTTTCTTAGTTTACACTTGAGAAAAGGATTTTAGAGACAAATTCAGGAAATACTTCAAAGGCAAGAGATTTTACAACAAAAGTCAATAGCAAGGGATATTATCTTCTAAATCATAATTAGGATTTATCACGACTGCCATGGTGGTGAGAAATGCTAAATGGGATCTTAGTTTGGGGGCTCCAATAATCAAAGAGTGTCTCTTATCCTTTTGGTTGTGAGCCTGGCCTTTAAGAGCTGATCCATTGAGTAACCAAGATTATTAGCCGCCCCGTATCTAAGACAGGCAGGCCTTAAAGAACAGCTTCCCGGTAGTAAAGCTTAGATTTGAGGCAGGACTTCAGAGCTTGCCACAAAGCTGTTCCCCTGACTCAGTCAGCCTGCTCTCTCAGTTCCCAGTGGCACCACTGAAGTTTTTAAAGTACTTTGTCTTCTTATAGAGGCCACAAGGAAAACATCCTGGGTTCCTAAGAGAAGACTTTAACTCTAACCAGTAAGTGCAAGGAGACTAGAGACCCAAAATAGGAGAGTGCTAAGGAGAGGGTAAACACAAGCCATAGATCACAGGATTAGCACGGATCCTTCTGATGATCCATTTGATTACTGCCACAGGAAGAAATCCCCCTGAAAAGAAATCTTCAAAAAAAGACAAGTTGCCTTTGTGGGTAAGTGGCTTTTTCTCAGGGATAGAGAGCAAGCACAGGAAAGCCCAAAGTCTGTGCTAACCTCTGTACATAGTTCAGACCCAACTGAAACTAAGACCACACAGGTAGTAGAAATAAATACTAACGCATATGTGTCTAAGCTGTTTATTAGTCCAATTTTGAGAAAATCCTGAAGCTTAGTCATGGACTCTACTACTACTACTACTTCTTTCCTCCTCCTCCTTCTTCTTCTCCTTCCTTCTCCTCCTCCTCTTCCTCCTCCTCCTCCTCCTCCTCCTCCTTCTCCTCCTCCTCCTCCTCCTTCGTTTTTCGAGACAGGGTTTCTCTGTGTGTAGCCCTGGCTGTCCTGGAACTCACTCTGTAGACCAGGCTGGCCTCGAACTCAGAAATCCACCTGCCTCTGCCTCCCAAGTGCTGGGATTAAAGGTGTGCGCCACTACTGCCCAGAAAGTCATGGACTTCTTGTATAGGACATTATCCTACTCAAGAAAGAAGCTAGGCCTAGGCAAAGTAGAGAGACAGGTGCTACATCCTAGACAACCAGATGTTGTCAGTCGGTTCTAAGATCTAGAATTGCCTAAGCCTGCGCAGGACTGTTAGAAACTAGGATGCTCAAGGAAAAAATGTCTTCCTTAGAGGATGTCTCTGAAAGAAAATGTTACTCTACTCCAAAATCTATTAGTTGTTATATTAGCATGCATCTAAAGTGAATGGTCTCTATTTCTCACAAGTAAAAATAAATCCCAGGCTAGGGTGGTACCCAAGGGGAGAGGGTAATGGGAGAGAGATTTGTAAGACTAGGACTGAGAGGAAAGGAGAGATTGGGGGGGGGTGTCAAGATGTAAGGTGAATAAATTTTTTTTAAAAGGAAAATTCTTTCAAATATACTACTCTTGTCAACTTGAGAAAACTACCTGAGAACCCTTCCATTTCAAAGTTGTCCCAAGTCTTATTTCATTGTTCTCACTGGATGGAGAACAAATACTGGTATGAAAACAACACTGAGAATTTAGACTGGTAATTGACTAGTAAGTTAGACATATAATTTAAGTATGATGATTTATTGTCTTCCATTTGCTATAACAACTTTAATAAAAAGGCTAACAAGAAATGAAACCTAACCCTATATTCTAGAAACACAAGACTGCATTTTTGAAAGTCAATGTTATTGCTGTATGAATTTATCAAGGGAAGGAGTGTAGTTAGAAATTGGAAAGGAGAGAGAGTCGCATAAGACTTGAGAAATAAAAAACTAACAGGCATCAAGAAGTTCCTGAAACTGAGAAGGCATAGGGATCAGCCCAGGAGTTATAGAAGAAGTAAACAACCTCCAGGAAAAGGAGACTTACAAGCAGAGCTGCCTGAAGGAGATATCCCAACTCCTTAAGCTGTCTATAAGTCATGAAGAGAGCTGCATTAGTGCAGCTTTTATGAGATATAATCCGTGCTGAAGTAGGGTTTTGGTGATGCAACTGCCTTTGGTTCACTCCCAGATCATATATGGTGCATGAATTAAATTGATTAAGAGTAATGGTCCTGCCATTGGGGCAAGCCAAGATGCTCTAAACAACCTGCTATCGCCTCTGGACCTGCATTCTCCCATCACCTCTCCACCCACCTTCATACACACCTGTGGATCCTGAACCATACTGACTTGCTGACCCTGGACCATACAGCCCAAGGATACCCATCAGAGGCCTGCCACACATCTTACCAAAAGCAATGTACAGATTCAATGCAATTCCCATCAAAATTCCAAAACAATTGCCTGTCTATAGGATCTGTTCTTCTAGCTAGATTGCCTTGTCTGGCCTCAGTGGGAGAGAAAGCACCTAGTCTCATAGATGTTTGATATGCCAGGGTGGGTAGATAACTAGGAGAGCCCCCACCCACTCAGAAGAAAAGCAGAGGGGGAGTGGGGGAAAGGATTGTGGGAGGGGGTGACCAGGAGTGGGGCAGTGAGTGGTATGTAAAGTGAATAAATAAAAATTAAATTGAATTAAATTAAATTTTAAAAAAAGAAATATTTATGGTCAAACCAGCAAGATGTCTCATCTGGTAAAGGCACTTGTCACCAAGCTTGATGGTATATGAGTTTGATCCTCAGACCCTCCATGGTAGAAGGAGAGAATGGACTCCTACAAGCCGTCCTCTGATGCCCCTACATGTGTACTATGGCACATGTGTGCACATATATGCATATATATATATATAAATAAAATAAATATAAAGATCATAATCCCAATAGTAATTTTTTTAAAATTTCCATTTCTAGGAAAGGAATTTCTATAATTTCTAAACCTAAATTTCTTTAGGTTTAATTATAGTAGTATGACAGATATTCATGGTTGTCAACTTGACCATCTCTGGAATTAATTAAAACCTAAATGGCTGGATTTACCTGTAAGGGAATTTTTTCTTAATTAAATCATTTGAAGTTGAAAGACCCACTTTTAATCTAGAGGTAGGAAAATACATCTTTAATCCAGATCTTTTGAGGTAGGAAGATCTACCTATAATCTGGTTCACACCTCTGTTGGCGTGTGCACACTCAAGCTCGCGCATACATACATACATACATACACACACACACACACACACACTGATGCTCCTGAAAACTTAATTGAATATATTCTTTCTATGAATTCTGTTCCTCTAGGGAACCCTGACTAATACAAGTAGAAAATAGAAGAAATTTTCTTCCAATTAAGATGTGTTAAATTCAAATTTCTGAGGAACAAGTACACACTGAGATAAGTAGCTAGTTCCACCTTGCATTTTACAGCTTTATTGACAAACTTGTCACAAAGGCATGCTTGAAGTAGGGCCATAAAGCCCCCTTTGGCGGCTGCCCAGGATGTGTGTCTGAGCAGCACCAGTGTACAGGATCTTCAATCCCAGTCAATCAAATGAAAAAGAGACCTCTGATTGGCTCACTAGGTTCTTCAGGTTTTCTGTCTTACCATTAAAGAAATAGATGGCACATTTTACTAGTTACTTCCAAGTTATGCTCAAATCTCTTATGGGACAGGTCATTTTGATAATTTCAAGAGCTGACAATTCTGAAGAAGTCAGCAACTTCTTTGAGAATTTAAACATATTATAGTTGTGGGAAATGTGTTGAAATATTCTGTGTCTCAGTAAGTAACATGCTGCTTGTCAGTAAGCAGCTGGAATGTACAGAGGCAAGCACCACATTCACATTTCCTATGAGTCTCCTTGGCAACAATCTACAAAAGTTCCCTCAAAATACAATAAGAACAAAAGTCTACTTAATTAAGTATTTTTTCCAAGCCATAGGTTGTGACACATTAAAACTTGTGGAATCAATTCAGTGTTCAGGAGCATCAGTGTGTGTGTGGGGGGGTGAGGGGGTGGGATTGAACCCAAGGCATCAGAGTATACTGCATGTAGCAAGGGTTGTTTTTATAGCGTATGCTGCAGGTGTGTGTGTGTGTGTGTGTGTGTGTGTGTGTGTGTATACCATCTATATTGTAAAAGTACATGTAAACTTAAAATTCAGGTCTACCTAGCTCATTTATTATTGTGTATAATACCTGACACTTAAATTGACATATGTCAGTTGATAGAGCATTTACCTATCATGAAAAAGTCTTAAGTTTGATTCTTAGCACCACATAAACGGAACATAATGATACACAGTTGTAATCCCAGCACTGTGGAGACGGAGGCAAGAGGATTAGAAGTTCAAGGCCAGCCTGGAATATATGAGTTCCTACATCAAAAGTAAAAAAAATAAAAATTAAAGTGGTACTCATTAAATATCTGTGGGATGACTAGTCAATATATTTCATAATATTTGCCATTCATAAATCACCTTTTAATTGAATACAAAGTAGTTAGGAGGTATTGTTTATGGGGGCATTAAAAATAACTAGTAAATTTAACAATTCTTTCACTGGTTGGCTGACTGTTGTGCTAACAAACATCAGATTCCGGTAGGAAATGAGAGAAGTAAAGATCTTGAGAACTGACAAACTAAGAGTGACCACCCAAAAATACATATAAAACTATTACAGCTGGTTTTAATAGCATCTTGCCACAAATTAAAATCACCTGAGTTGGGAGTCTCACCTGAAAAATTGTCCAGATTGCTTTAATTGATGTGGGAAGACCCACCCCATTGTGCGTGACACCTTCCGGTAGCAATCCAGATTTCAAAAGGGGGGGGGGCATTAGAGAAGAAAGGCTGCGGGCTTGGCCTCTCCCATTGCCCCAGGCTGACCTGACCTATTGCTTCTGCTGCTGACTCCTTTCCAGGCTTTCATCAAGGAATAAGGACCACCAGCTCCCCAGGAACTTTCCAGGTTTTCAGGTCCAGATTGGACTGCTGAGGCACCCAGTCTTGTGGAGTGCTCAGACTGTTAAGGAACGAGTCTTCAAGGATGGAGCAACTACTCAGTTCTCATAAAACAAAAAAAAAAATTTTTTTTTTTTTTAAAAAAAAAAACACAGATATAACTTCTAGAAAAAAATACAGGAGAAAAATCGTGGTGAATTGAGTTATGTAAAGGCTTCTTAAAAACACAAAAAGCACTAAACATTAAAAAATAAAATACTAAATCAGTTTTAACAATGAGGAACTCAAGGTCTTTGATAGACACATTTAAGACAACAAGGTGGATGTGAGGGAACATGTCTACAGTCAAGGCTGCCAGCACTTGGGAGATTGGGAATTGTGACTTCAAGGCCAGCCTGGCAAATAAAAGTAGGAGCTTAAGAGATGGACCTGTGGTTAGGAGCATACACTGCTCATGTAGAGAACTGGAGTTTATGTCCCAGCACCCACTTCATAACTGCCTGTAACTCCAGCTCCAGGGAATCTAATGCCCTCTTCTGGCCTCCAAGAGCACAAGCACACACATAACACATATACAAATAGATACACACACATGTCCATATAAATAAAAATAAATATTGTTAAATACATAAAATTTAATATTGGGGACATTTCCCAAAGTGTCTCTGATAAAATACTTATATGTAGAATAAATATATAATTTTTTAACTGAGCATCTCAAATCTTTTAGGTTTATTTTTATTTTATGTCCATGAATGTTTGGCATACTAGCATGTCTGTGCACCACATATGTGCCTGGTGCCTGCTTGGGCCAGAAAAAGGCATCATATCTCCTGGAATTGAAGTTTCAGACAATTGTAAAGTGTTATAGTAGGTGGGAACTAATCTGGGTCCTTTTCAAGAGCAGCAAATACAATCTCTCTAGCTCAGTTTTATTCATAATAGCCAGAAACTAGAAACAACTTAGATGTCCCTCAACTGAAGAATGGATAAAGAAAATGTGGTACATCTACACAGTGGAATATACTATTCAGCTATTAAAAACAAGGATGCCATAAAATTTGCAGGCAAATAGATGAAACTAGAAAATACCATCCTGACTGAGGTAACTCAAAACCAGAAAGACATGTATGGTATGTACTCACTTATAAGTGGACATTAGCCATAAAGTACAGGATACCATACCACAATCCACAGATCCAAAGAAACTAAATAATAAAGAAGGCCCAAGGGAGGATGTGTGAGTCTTACTCACAAGGAGAAACAAAATAGTCATCTGAGGTAGATGGAGAGAAGGAACTGGGTGGGAGAGAGGGTGAGGAGGGAACAGGAATGGCGATCAGGTGTGGGAAGAAGGGGAGAAAGAGAAGGCTGGGAGTGAGAATGGAAATCAGTGGGGCATCTCTGGGACTAGCTTGAGACCTGGGATGGGGGAGGCTCTGGAATATCTATGGGGTCAACCCTAGCTGAGACTCATACCATGGGGGCATTATAGAGACTGAAGGGGCTACATTCTGCAGCCAGGCAGGACTTCTAGTGGAGGGAGAGGACATTAATACACCCACAAAATCTTCACTCCAAAATTTGTCCTGCCTTCAAGATGCGCAGAGATAAAGATGGAGCAGAGACTGAGGGAATGGCCAACTGGTGACTGGTCCAACTTGAGACCCATCCCATGGGAGAGAGCCAAACCCTGACATTATTAATGATACTCTGCTATGCTTGCAGATAGGAATATGGCATAACTGTCTCCTGAGAGGCTGGACCTAGGTCTCTTACACATTTGGAGCAGATGTGCAGCTTGGTCTTCATGTGGGTCCCCTAACAACTAGAGCGGGGGGCTATCTCTGACTCTGTTGCATGCAACTGGATCCCCTTCCCCAAACTGGACTGCTGACTGGGCTTTCAGTGGGAGAGGATGTGCTTAGTCCTGCTGGGATTGGATGTCCCAGGACGGGGTGGTACCCAAGAGGGGCTTCCCCTTCTCTGAAGAGAAAGGGAGGGAATAATGGGGACAGGGTTATGTAAGGATGAGACTGGGAGGGGGGCTTTAATCAGGATGTAAAGTGAATGAATGAATGAATGAATGAATGAAAAAAGAAAGAAAAAGGATTTGAACAGAACTCTCACCAAGAAAAGAGACAGAAAATAAACAGAAGAAAAAAACTTTCAAGCAAGCACTGCACCTACTGAAGGGATGATATGTGAAAAAATAGAGTTAAAGGGTGCTGGCAGGGAATATTTTACTCAAACTGTCTTGACTTTGCTCCCTATGAACAAAAACAATGTTGTCTCTTAAACAATAGGAACTCTTAAACGTTTACACTCAGTGCACTGCAAATGAATTTAAACTCATCTTGTTTAGCTAGCAGTGTGAGATCTGTATTCATAGATACTGGACAGTCTGTGAACTAAAGAGACATGTGGCACATTTATACAAATGGAATTCTATTTGAGAAAGGAAACTTTATGAACTAACAGGGAAGTATTTCTAAGTCAGACTAAGTGAGAGAAGGTAGGGTACAGAATGAGAATTGCAACAGTGGTTCTCAACCTGTAAATAACCCTTTACAGGGGATGCCTAAGACCATTAGAAACCACAGATTTACATAATGATTCATAGCAGTAGCAAAGTTACAGTTATGAAGAAACAACAAAAATAATTTTATGGTTGGGGTCACCACAAGATAAGAAACGTGTGTAAGGGTAGCAGCAATAAGAACGTTGAGAACAACTGTTCTACTAAGCTATCACTAGTGTAACACACACAATCCACACATGCACATTTGTATGTCTGTACACAGAATCCTAAGAGACAAAAAAACTAAACTTCATTGTAAAAACTACATGACCAGGGCATAACAGTTAGAAGAAGGCTTCACTACATACCTATTATAACTTTTTAACTGCTTAACTTTTGTGAATGTATATCCTAGTCTTAAAATAAATAAATCTTTTAAAAATCAAGTAACAAAATAATTTACCCTTTCAGCAATAACCAAGTTCCATAAAGAAGCAGAGTTGATTAAGCTAACAAGCGAGAAGGATCCTGACTAGATTCTAGAAGGTTATGTTTAAGCTCTTTAAGACTTGTATAACAAAGACATTGTAATCTAAAATCTGTATACAGCATTATTGAGACACTAGTTCGGCCAATTCCATTGGTAGAACCATGCATTTACCGGCCATACGAAAACAAACATAACTTGTAAAGTTCTTTATTACCTGTAGCTTTTTTTTTTTAAAAAAAAAATTATTCTTTTCTCCTACGTCCTGCAGCCTTCTCTCCCTCCCCTACTCCCAGTTCTCTCTCCCTACATCCTCTCTTCCCCAGATCCAACACTCTCCCATTTCCCTTTAACAAAGAGCAGTCCTCCCAGTAATATCAACCAAACATGGCATAACAAGTTACAATAAGGCTAGGCACAGACCCTCATATCAAGGCTGGACAGGGCAACCCAATAGGAGGAAAAGGGTTCTATGAGCAGGCAATAGAGTCAGAGATAGCCCCTCCTCCTGTATCTCACAAAAGCCCCATGCTAAACAACCACAGCATGCATACAGAAGGCCTAAGTCAGACCCAAGCAGGCTCCTTGACTACTGCTTCAGTCTCTATGAGCCCCTATGAGCCTTGCTTGGTTGATTCTGTGGACCACGTTTTCTTGGTGTTCTCAGCCCTTCTAGCTCCTACAATCCTTCTTCCCCCTCTTCCGCACTATGTTTGGCTATGGGTCTCTCTGCATCTGCTCCCATCAGCTACCTGTAGCTTTTAATACAAATGAAGAAATGGGGTTGTTTTGTTTTTAAGAACTAGAGATTGAACCCAAAGCATCATCAATAGTAGGACATGTGTTCTACACTGAGCTATACAACCATCCCTTTTAAAAATTACCATACTATTTTTGAGACAGGGTCATGGCTAAACTGTCCAGCCAGGCCTTGAACTTATTATCCTCCTTCCTCAACCTCCAAAGCAGCAAGAATTTCAGGCATATATCACCATGCCAGGCTTTCTTTTAGATAGATATAATGTAAATGAAATCTGGGTACTCCAGAAATCAAAATGAAATATTTCATGGTTGAATTTTAATTGCAGAAAAATAATTTTATTCTTGACAGCATCTTATGGAGCCAACTAAAGCAATCCTACAAATCTGAAGTTAGATTCCCTTAAGCATTTCTGAAACTTCACATAGGAAAAAGAAAGAAAAAAAAAAGAAAGTATTTCGGGAATGAGAATCTGGCTAACAGGGTTATGGGGCATCTGAGAAGTCACGGGATAGGTCCAACTTTCTCAGGGGAGAGGCTGCCATTTTTCGTTTTTGTTTTTCAAATATTTCCAACATCTGCTATTGAAATTAGTTCTGCACAAATGTTTGCAGATGCGGAGCAGCTGCTAATCCTGACGGCATTTTAGCCCATTGGTGGCCTGTAAGCAAATCACTGAAATGGGGTGCTTGAATTTACCATTTGTGTTCAAGTGTTTTCAAAGAACTGGCAATGCTGAATTCAGATGTTAATATCCCACTTAAAACTGGTAGAGACTGAGGTGTTCACAGCACAAGTAAAGTTTGCCCCTGTCTTTTGGGACTGAAAATTTTGAAGCATATTCTCTTGTAGCCATTTATAAGCAATCCCTTTCCATGCCTGTGTTGAATAAATATATTGACCTACCAACAGTACTGCTTTCTGATCAACTTCATTTAAAAGAGTAAGTCAGAAACTATATATCTTCCTTGATTATTTAATCAAAATATAAAATAAAACAAATTACAACTTTTATCTTTCAGATTAGCAAAGATAAGAGTGAAACTCATAAACTAATGACTGAGAATATATAGTAACATCTCCCTGTAAAGCAACAAAACATCACAACAAATCTTAAAGAGATGTGTTTTATATTGGCTAGGTATACTCCAGAATTTAAAGAAATAATCAGAGATGTACATAAAGATTTATAGACAAGTTATTCTACACAGAATAATATATATTACATGTGTAGGGAGAGAAATCATTTACCCAAGAGAGATAGAGCACATCAAATATCCAAGGAGAAGTGAATAGTTAAATTACATAGCATATAAAATTAATTATTTGGTAAAATACAGGGAAAAATCTTGTGTCAAGTACGCTTTTAAAAATAAAAATCACTTTATTGTAATGAACTTACAAATAAAAACATCATGCAGCTAGATTACAAAAGCTACCCAAACTCTTAGCCTGTCTCAAACTCTATGCACCTTAGTGAATGAACTTCTCTACAGTTAGAATAGCCATTCTGAAGCCATGGAACTTCCTTAGGGTTTTACACTCTATCAGTTACAGTTTTATGCACTCATATACTACAGAAAAGAAAAAAAACTAACAGAGTTGAAAACAGAACAATTGGCTTTAGAAACCTCTTCCATGACCTGTGTGTCTTTTTGACAGCGCTCCGTCCTTCCTTACCCCCTATTTTACTCTTCCTTCGCCTCCTTTCTAAATGTTGTAATACAGCCACATAGCTGTCTACATGTATACATGTAGGATCCACAAATGAGGAAGAATGTGAAGTTTTTCTCTTTCTAAGGTTGGGTGGCTTTACATAATATTATATATAACAAATCCACCCATTTTCCTGCAAATTTTGTGATTTCAGTTTTCTTCAGGGGTAAACAATATTTAATCTCATACATACACACTCATATATGGTTTTGACTATCTAGACATCTTGGTTGGTTGGTTCTATTCCCTTGCTATTAAACAGAACAGCAATAAATGTGTTTTATCTATAGTAAGAAATGGAGTTTGTTAGATATATGGCACAGGAGTGGACTAGCTGGGTCATATGGTAGCTCTATTTTTAATTTTTGATGAACCTCCAAACTGATTTTCATATATGTATTAATTTGTACTCCCATCAACACTGAATAGGGTTCCTATCTCCCCATGGCCCTTTCCAACATTTGTCGTCAGATTTCTGGGTGGCAGCCATTCTCACTGGGATAAAGTTGTATCTCAAGCAGAGCACACAACCCACAGAACAGAAGAGAATCTTTACCAAGCAGCTTTACTTCCGACAAGAGACTAATTACCCAGAATTTACAAAGAACAAAAGTTAATTAGCAAGAAAATAAAACTGCCAATCAGCAGGTGGGCTAATAAATTGGACAGTTTTCAAAAGAAGAAACACAATTGGCCAATAACTATTTTTTAAAATATTCAATATCACTAAGTCATCTGGAAAATGCAAATTAAAACTACTTTGAGGCTGTAAGATCTCTTAATAAGACTGACTAAAGCCAGGCATGGTGGCCCACACCTTTAATCCCAACACTCAGAAGCAGGGGCAAGTGGATCCCTGTGAGTTTGAGGCCAGCCTGGTCTACATAGGAGGTTCCAGGATAGCTATGACTATATAGTGAGGTAAGAGAGGGGTGAGGGTGGAAGGAGAAGGAGGGGGAAGAGGAGGAGGAAGAGGAGAGGAGTGGGGAGGGGAGGGGAGGGGAGAGAAGAGTAGACAGGAGATGCAGGGTTTGGTGGAGCAGGATTATAAACCTCAATTACTTAGGAGTCTGAAGCACGAAGATCACAAGTCCTAGGTCAGCTTTAGATAACTGTGTGAGACACCATCTCAAAACAGAAAAGTAAAAAGAAGGCTGAGCATACAGCTAAGTGACACAGACTCTGTCTAGCATGTATAAGATCTAAGTTCAAGCAACAACACTGAAAAAAAAAAAACCCAAACAACAACAACAAACCAACAAATTTTGAGCTTGGGAACTACAAGGTTTAATGGAACAAGCCAGAAAGGTAACATACAAGAAAATAAAATATGTACAATTGTGGATTATCTTAACAAAAGATGAATGGGTCCAGTGGATTTTAGATATAACTTTTAAAATACAAGTTTTAAAATGTACAACAACCACAACAAATGTCAATGAAACAAATAGAAATAACAGGTGGGGAAAGGGAGGGTGGGGATCGCACCAGTACTCAGGAGGCTGTAGCAGAATTTTATGAGTTCAAAGCTGGTGCCTGGTCTACATGAGTACAAGGCTATAAGGCTCCTTTTAACATGTAACATACAGGCACGCGAGCACACACACACACACACACACACACACACACACACACAGAGATAGTGGAGGTGTATCAGGAAAGAAAGAGGTGGATAAAGAGAGGGAGACAGAGAGAGAAGCATACCTAGAATGAGATGAACTTTATAGGCCAAGGCAAATAGTCTAGAACATGTGACCTTGCTAGAGCAAATTTAAATGAACTGGTAACAGCAATCCAGAGGCTAAGTTAAGTTCCCTTGCCTTTTCTATTAGATTCTAGAAGAGGTTATGGACAAGAACAGAAAAATCAGTGACAGCTGATTAGCTGATAAAGTAGGTTTCAGTAGAATCTTCTCAGGAAATTTGACACTTGGTCTAGTTTTCTTCACTTTCTAGATATACTTCATAGTCACTTAAAAGCATAAGTTCAAATAATAAAAATAAAAATGAATAAATACAAAAATAAAAAAATTTAAAAAGCAGAAATTCAAAATAATTCTTTCCTTACAAGGTTCAGTTTATGTCTGTAATGCCAGCATTTGAAAGGTGTAGAAAGCAGAATCAAAGGTTCAAGGTCATTCTTGGCTACATACTAAACTCAAGGCTAGCTTGGCTGCATGAAACCATGTTGAATAAAATATGCTGGCTTATTCCTGTAATCCCATCCAAATGAAAGTGTCAAGACAGCAACTGTGAAGCACTAAGATGGATTTTGTTTGCTGTCACGAGAATAAATGCCACTTCTTAAGAAGAAAATAACTTTCAGAAATAGGAAGGAACATTAGAAATAAATTTGGGGAGCTGGAGAGATGGCTCAGTGGTTAAGAGCACTGACTGCTCTTCCAGAGGTCCTGGGTTCAATTCCCAGCTATCACATGGTGACTCACAACCATCTATAATAGGATCTGATGCCCTCTTCTGGTGTGTCTAATGACAGTAACAGTGTACTCATATACACAGAATAAATAAATAAAATATTTTTTAAAAGAAATGGATTTGGTTTAACTGGCACAGATGAGGGGAACTGAGGCTGGGGGGAAAAACTGACTTCCTAAAACTGCCTGGCTAGTCAATGGCAGACTTGGGACTTCCATTTCTTTAAATCAGAGGTTGTAAATTGTCAGAAGCTCCACAGAAGAATCCTGCCTGTAGAACTGCTCTTTATAGCTGTCAAAGTGTGCTTGGTACAATTCTGAAATGTTCAAGTAACAGACGCAGAGATTTACTACAGGTACCAATCATTCCTTAGATCTTATATAGGTCTAATTCATGTATTCAAGCTATCCGACTGGTTCTGGCAGGCCAACAAGTTATGACTTGTTTATATTGTACTGCCTTCACTAATAGTAGGTACTGAATCTATTTTTTAACTAATTATGTGTATGTGTATAGGTATGCGTATATAAATACAAGTGTTTCTAGAAGCCAGAGGCCTTGGAGCAAGGCCCTGGAGCTGGAGTTACATGCAGTTGTAAGCTGGCCAATGTGACTACTTGGAATTAAACTTGGGTCATCTATAAAATCAGTGTATGCTCTTAACCTCTGAGCCATCTTCCCAGGCTAGGTGCTGAATTTAAGTAGAGGAAATTACTTATCTACTGTCCCAAATGCTAAGATTTTTCTCCCCCTAAAAATATTATCTCATACCTGAGTAAAACTTTGATATAGATTATATTATTTATGTTGGACATTTATTGAAAACACAGACATAGTCATTTGTTCAATGTTACAAAGTTAACTAGTGACAGTGGTAGGGCCAGATTCCAGGATTCATCCCTTAAAGGTACTTTTATTAAACACTGAACTCAAAGAATCACGCAACATATCCCAAAACAAATAGTTTATAGCCCAATTGATTATTTTCATAACAATATTTATAGCAAATTAGAAATGGGAATGCTAAATTCTGATTAATTCACAAGAGAATTGAAAAAGTACAAAGTATCCCCATGACCATTGTGTACTCTAATGTCTTCAGACAGAAACTCTCAAGGCAAATGAGATATAAAAAGAACAAAAAGTTACATGATTATTTTAAAGAAATAAGACTAGAAATTAGAATTTGATAGACTGCTGTTTTGGTTTCCTTTCCTGTTGTTATGATAAAAATCTCCGACATAAATAGAAACCAAATTTTTAAAGGATTCAAGGAGAGAAAAAAAAATCTACTTTAAGAAACAGACTGCTCTTAAGGTTTGCAGAAGTAGTGCTGTTGCAGAACTCAATGGCTGGAAGCCTTAGAGCAATGTAGACCTTGTATATATAGCTACCAACCTTGCCTGCCACAGAACAGCCACATAATGTTAATTTCTCCTAAACTGAGAATTAATTTTAAATATTGGGAAAGTGATGTTTGGAGTGCCATAACTGCTAACACTGCTGCAAGTGCAACTTTTCTTGAAAGCTATTTGGTAACAACAACAAAAAAACTTTAAAAAAATCTAGTCTCTTTCCTAATAAATTGATCTGATATGTGTATTTCTTTCTCTCATAGTCATCAAATAAAACAAATCATGGCAGATTGATAGCTGGGTATGATGGCTAATCTTGGTTGTAAATTGACTACATCTGAAATCAATAAAAAACTCCAAGTAGCTCATAATGCCTGTGAAGAATTTTCTTGATCAGATCCTTTGAGATAGAAAACCTCAACCCAAATCTGGGCCACACCTTTTAGTGGCAGTCCATATAAAAGGACACAGAAAAAAAAGAAGCTTTGCCTTTTGCCTGCTTGCCCTCACTCTCCCTGGAAAGTTCATCTATACTGCTGCTGAGGCGTTCCTTGGACAGTATTAGAACTTACCTCTTCTGGATTCCAATATACACTTAGACCAGCTAAGAAATCCAGCCTTGTGGACTGAATAACTTATTAGCTTATTGGCCTTTGCATGGAGAGACAACCATTGAACCATTGTTGGACTAGCCAGACCTAAAATACACACACACACACACACACACACACACCAGTTCTCCTCCTCTGGAGAACCCTGACTAATATACTGGCCCTTAGATTTTTTTTCCTCATTATATAATAAGGATAGTATTCAATTTCCACACAGAATTTTATATGTATTATAAAATTTATAATACATGTTTGTAAACTTTTTAAAGAAAGTTTTTGTTTGTTTGTTTTGAGACAGGGTTTCTCTGTGTAGCTTGGGCTGTCCTGGAACTCACTCTGTAGACCAGGCTGGCCTCAAACTCAGAAATCCTCCTGCCTCTGCCTCCCAAGTGCTGGGATTAAAGGCGTGCGCCACCACTGCCCGGCTTAAAGAAAGTTTTAACTTGAGGCCTTGTGCGTGGTCAACAAGTGCTCTACCTCTTATTTATATTCCCAGACAAATTATAATAAATGTACTATAATTTCCAAGTTAGAAATCTACCAAGTCATTATCAAAGATTGGCCAAGCTATATTCTTATGCTTACTGACAAAACTGGATTCTGATAAAAGAAATCTATTAAGAGCTAAATTTGGTAATAATTTGTAGAGTTAGTAGTTCAAAGAATATAAATCTTGAATGATGGATGTCTTTTATATTTTGGACTATATCTTTATAATTTAGATATTTCCAAATCCTATGTGTGCTACAATCTTATTGAGAGCTTCAGTGTTGTAAACAACTTCTAAAAAGACAGGAAGAATACAAAATGAACAGAAGGCATCTTCCTATTATGTTTCAAAAGGGACTTTCTAATCCTTATTGCAATAAGGGCAATAGTGATAACCTAATCATACATGACAAATGATAATGTCCAGATATTAGTTATACATAGGAACCTTCATACAGACAGACAGCTAATAGTCTACATTGGGCATGTTTAGTTTCTCCTGAGAATTAAGGCAAATGTCATCCTGTACAGTAGAAGTTAACTATTACAGGAACTGCACAATGAACCACAAAGGATACATAAATTCTTTTCCTGTCCCAAGCTAACTCCTTCAAGTCCAGGCTAACTAACTCCGTCTTCAGCTTTCTAAACCACCCCCTCCCATTTCGACCTGGTCCCATTAGTTATCTCCTCTCCGTTTATCTTGTCTCTCCACCCACCTCTATCACCTTGGCTTAATTCCCTTAGCATATAAATGTTTTCTACTCTATTGCATACTTTATAAAACAAGACAAATAATTTGATCTTGCATTCTCCCATCTATAAACAATTCTTTTTCTTCTTCAATTCACAGTAACACTTCTGGAAAGGAATATTCTATAGTCAGTGTTCCAACTTGGTTGGTTTCTCTAATGTACTGTAATCAAGCTCCCTGTTCTCTCCACTGACACTACTCCAGCCAAAAGTCAGAGAGAGCTTCTATAATTCCAGTTCAGTACTTGATTTCTCAGGCTATCTTAGCTACATTAGATAGAGCATTCACTAACTAAAACTTTGCTTTACTATTCTCTATCAGGCCTCTACAAACTGTTTACTGCTGTTCTGTTTCAGTTTTGTTACATACTCTATCTCTTTTACCTCTTAAACATGGGCTCTCCGTGTTCTATCACTAACTTCTATCTCAATGGGAATATATTCAGTATTTTAAATTTTCTTAGTTTCTACCTGAGTCTATACATTTGTTACTTCTAAAATTTCACCTGCAGTCTTCTGGATGTCCTTCTGGATGTCTCATAGACATTTTACATACCTTTGAACTCATCTTCCTACCAAAGCTTAACCTGTTGCATCTTTGTTAATGACACTCAACATCAATCAAGCTCAGAATCTTCCCTCTGCCTCTTTCTCATGGTATCTCATGAAGTGTTTATCATTTTACTTTCTTGAGTCTATTGAATTTTACTCAATCTCAACCCCAAGTGCCTTACCTTGAGTCTCTTGAGTTATTTGTAAGAGGTGACAACTGTAATCATTTGCTATAAACCGTAATCCTGATGCCATTTCTCTACATAAAACTTTTTATCCCCTATTACCAAATGTTATCTTTTATATGTTAGAGACACTTGAAGATGCCTGTAAAAATGCACATTTATATTCATGGATAACTGCATCACATACGCTTCCTAATGATTCCGATGCAATCTGAGGCTTAAGAGGCCTCAGACTACACTTCTTACCAGGAAATAAAGGCCCTACAGGATTTGCCCGTCTCTACTTAGCTCTCTGTGTGTTATTTCCCTCTCCTCCTATTAAGTACTTTATTATCATTGGATTATCTGCATTTATCTCAGTGTCTTTGACTTTTGTGCTTTTGTTGTCCTTTGCCTTTCTTCACTTCACCAAGTCCTAATCTTTAAGGACTTTTACCAGGTCCACCAGTAAAGCATCTTTTCTTCTAAGTGTGCACTAATTTTCAACTCCTATTAACTCCAAACTAGACTTTCTTGCAGTGGTATCCTACAAAATATATTTGATTCTTTTGCCCCTAGTTCCAGGCAGATAACTACTAAGACTGTTGGAATTTCTTGATCCGTAAGAGCATCCTTTGTTCTAATGAAGTAACTCTTGGCTGGCCCCTAGATAGCTATAAGATGTGAGCTGCTCATCAGAAAGACGGACTCTTGATTAGGAGCTTGAAACTTTTGGCCCCATCCCCAAATGTGAAGGATGGAAGAGACTGAATTAATCACTAACAGCCAGTGAATGATTTAATCAGCCAACTTTACTTAGGATATTTTCATTAAAAAAATTATGGGGGGGGGGGGAGGAGCACAGGCAAGATGGCTCAGTGTTTAAGAGCGAGTTTTCAGTTCCTAGCACCCACATGGAGGTTCACAAGCATTTGTGACTTCAGTTTCAGAGGGTTCTGACACTCTCTTCTTGCCTCCTCAGGTACTGCATGCATGTGGCACCTGTACATACGAGTGGGCAAAATACCCATACACATAAAATGAAAATAAATGTTAAAGGAATAATGGGCTGGGAAAGTGACTCAGTGGACCAAGCACTTGTTGCACATGGAAGGACTACAGTTTAGAACCCAGCACCCATGTGAACAGAAATATGGGTGCTGATGTGGATGTTGAATGATCTCCAAAGATCCATGTATTAAAGAATTGGTTCCAGCTGGGCATGGTGGCACACACCTTTAATCCCAGTACTCAGGAGGCAGAGGCAGAAGAATCTCTTATGAGTTTGAGGCCATCCTGGTCTACATAATGAATTCTAAGTCAGCCAGAGTTACATAGTGAAACTGTGTAAAAAAGAAAAGAATTGGTCTCTATGTAGCACTACTAGGAGCCATGAAGCCTTTAGGAGGGATGGTCTGTGTCTGCTATGGTTTGTGATGAATCTTTTTCTCTTCTCCTAGGGCTACTACAGTTATGGGGAAAACAGCCTGCCACTACGAAGGCCAAATTATTTAGCAGAAAAGCTAAAGAGAAGATTACAGGCATTGGGGGTGCCTCTATCCCTGGTGTCTTGAAGCCACACAGGGGTGCTCATTAAATGCTAACATTCTCTAAAAAGAGATATGGTCTTCTAGAAGATCTTAGGTCTTAGAATATGCCTTTCAAGGATCTTATTCTTTGTTCCCTTGATTCTGATGAGTACTGAACCAGCTTCCACCATGATATGGGATCTTACTACAAGCCCAAAACAACAGGACCAAAGATCCTGGATTGAAATCTTGGAAATTATAAGCCAAAATTAACCTGTTCTCTCTTTAAGTTGATTGCCTCACATTTTATAGTCACGGAGAACTGACTAAAAACAACTCCCTTAATTGCCACTTATATATCTTACAGACCTGACTCCTTAAACATGTAGAATCTAATGCTAACGCTGGGTAACTAGTGTCAGAATTCAGTTGAATTGTAGCACATTCATTTGGTGACCACAGAGAACTGGAAATTTTATACCAGGAGGGAAAAAGTATATTTGCTTACAGAAGTACATGCACTCTCTCAAGAAGAGTTAGAAAATAAGCAAATTTATTTTCTTTAATACTCTTCAAATCAATTAAAAGCATTTCATTTTACACTCTAGTACAACCACAAACAGCAGAGGAATGAAGAGAGGTGATTTCCTTCCTTCCTTCCTTTTTTTGGGGGTAGGGGAAAGTTTCACTATGAGGCCTTGAGTGGCTTAGAATTCACTATGTAGAGCAGACTAGCCTTGAACTCACAGAGATTTGCTTGTCTCTGTCTCTGAGTGCTAGGATTAAAGGAACATACTATCACACCAGGCCCTTATTACTTAAAACTTTAACTAATTTATTTATTTTGTTTTTGAGATGGGGCCATGCTAGATTGCCTAGGCTGATTTCAAAGTCCTGAACTCAAGCAATCCTCCTAGCTCCTGACTTCTTAAGTAGCTGGGGCTACAGGCATATGTACCAGGCCAACTAAAATTTTATTTTAAACAAATGATTTAATATATCATTATATAAAGTCTCAACTGAACTAATAAACCTAATGGTCTCTTTAATTACTACTCCATGCTCAGTCTCCTCCCCTAGAAGTAATTGCACCTATGAATCAGATTTTTAAATATGTATGTGCTATGCAGCTACAGAAATAATAGTTTATTTAATATAAATAGAATTATTAAATATATATTGTATTTTGCTTCTGTTATCAGTATATTTGGGAGATTTCTCTGTTGATAAATGCAGATTTGTTCCATTCCTCTTAAATAATGCATAATATTTCTGATTAATGGATATTCAAGTCATTGAAAATATTTTGTTCTGTACTATTTTGATCTCTCAAATATTGACACAATTACCATCCTTATAACATATTCTTGTGCCATATATAAAATGTTTTTCAAGGGTGTATACCAAGAAAAGGAGCTACTGAATCAGAAGATGCAAGCATCTCCTTCCAGGATGCCACACCAATTTATGTGCCCACAAAGAGTCTATGACAGTGCTTCTTTCCTTATCTCCTTATACCAGAAAGAATCATATCACTTATTTTTCCTAACCAAATAAGTGAAAAACTGCATTTTTTAAGTTCCTATAATCATTAATGAGGATGAAAATGTTTTATTATGGGCCATTTTTATTCTTTCGTGTGAGTTTATTTAATTGTCTTATTAGGTATAGTTCTTATTATGTGTAGACATTTTTGTTAATTTTTTAATATTTATTTTTATTTTATACGTATGGGTCTTTTGCTTGCCTATATGTAAGTACACTGCATATGTACCTGGTGCCTAGGGACACCAGAAGAGGGAACTGGATCCTTGGGAACTGGAGTTACAGATTTCAGCTGCCATATGGATGCTGAGAATTGGACCATGGTCCTCCGTAAGAACAATAAGTGCTCTTAACTACTGAGCCATTGCTCCAGCCCCTTGTAAGAGTTCTTTATATATTCTAAATCCTATTTGGATGGATTTAGAATCATCTAGGATACTGGTGAGGTGCATTTATAAGAGCATTTCCAGAAGATTACCTGAGGTGGGGAGACCCACTCAGAATGTGATAGCAGATATAACTCCAGTGCTTAGGACAAGACACAATAAAAAGTGGAAAAGAAGAAAGCCAGCTGAAATTTTTAAAGATGCTTAGGTATATAACTTACCTAGCATTTATTTTTTATATAAGTCTAATGTGGGGCTTGACATGCGTGGCTTGCTTTTTTAAGTTCTGTGTGTTTTGTGTGTGCGGGTGTTTTGACATGTGTGTCTTGTACTCGTGGAGGACACAAAAGGACATCAGACCCCAGAGCTGCAGTTAGAAATGCTGAGAGTTGCTGTGTGGGTGCTATGAATAGAGCCTAATTCCCCTGGAAGAACGGCCAGCGCATTAACCATTAACCATCTCCCCAACCCTTATGTGGGTTTCATGTTAGTCAACTTACTTTCCACTATTAAAACAAAATACCTGCAATAACAGACTAAAAAAAGTTAATTTTGATTCACAGTTTCAAACATTCCATTCTGACTGATTGGGTGACTATTAATTTGGACCCATCTTTACAATATTGTCTTTGCTTTCAGGAACATGCTTCAATCTGTGTTTGCTCAGGGCTTCTTCTTTCATTCTTCAATCAGCTTCGTGCATGTTATTTCACAGTGAAATACCTGAACAGGGGAGTTTTGATTGGTTCCACTATACAAACATTATTTACTTGCTTGATATACGTTTTAAAGGTTTTTGTTTTTGTCAAAATTCTGCCATGCACAATAATTTACTTTTATTATTAGATACATTATTTACATAAACTGAAAATGAAGCAAGAAGGAAATATTCTGAAATCAAAGCTAAGCCTGGTTCCCAAATTGTCCTATAATATTTACATCCTCCTTTATATTTTTTAGTTAAAGGTTTGTTTTTAGTAATTATTTTAAACCAAATTTCTAAAAAAAAAAAAATCTAGTTTTAGTTATAAATGTATTAACTCATTAGAGAATTTATTTAAGCCTTGAACAGCCTCTGGGCAGATCCTTAATAAAG